>PGCI01000239.1:0-145028 GCA_002873125.1 Puccinia coronata f. sp. avenae | reverse complement strand
CTCTTGGGTTGAGGATGTTGATCAAAGTCGCACGTGACGGAAGTGAGTTCACCGGAGAAGGTGAAGAGCGCGGCGGCGTATCTACTGTTTTACCGGCGGCGGACGAGCAGGAAGCTGGGGCTGAAGACGCACGGGATTGTGAGTTCGGCGATGCAGTCGCGGGACATATCGGTGTCGCCGAGTGTGGCGGCGAGCAGCGAGGCGGCGGGGAGCGCCAGCGGTAGAGCGGCGGGGCCGGGGACGGGCACGGCCAGGGGTGGAAGGGGGCGGGAGCGAGCAGCGGCGGCGGGTCATCGTCGGGCTCCAGCACCAGTGCGCGGCGGGTGGCGCCGGTGGCTCCGACGACGACGACGACGACGAGCTCGCAGCCTCGTCCGTCGCCGCCGTCGGCCCCGACGCTCCCTCCCCCGCTCCGACGTCTTCGAGCCCCCCAGCCTTCCCGCCTCCTCGCCCGCCTCCTCCTCCTCGGACGACGATCAACTCGTCCCTAACTGCCACCCCTCCACTCCCCCTGCCTTCCCCCTTCCCGCGTCTCACTTCGATCCCGACGCTATCTCCTTCCCCGCCCCTTCCCCTCCGCCCCCTCCTCCCCCGCCCCGCCGTACCGCCCTCCTTCTTCCTGACCCTAAACGCAGCCCCCAGGTCACTTTTTTTCTATCTCCAAACTTCCCTAGCCCCCCCCCCCCTTTTTTTTATTCTTCATCTGCCCCGTGACTCTTTCTTTTCTTTTCTCTCTGGTTGGTTGCCACCTCTTTTCTTATCGTCGTGTGGAGAGGGAGGCGGGCGTGACGGGGTAATTGTATGCTGTTGACATCCGAGACCATTTTTTTTTCTCTTGCGCTTGCTCTTGTCATGATGACGAAATTCGTGAGGCTTTTTTTGTCAAGTCATTCACGGCGGTGGTAGTGGTGGCATACATACGATGATGAAACACTTTTTTTCTGATGGCATATTCAGATTCGCAATGGAAAGCTGCCGTTTCTTATTTCCCATTCTCATCTTATATAATACAATATACAACCTCCACTTTTACCCCCCCTCCCCTTTTTTTCCCACCTTTATTTATGAATAATACATATAATTTATCTCGATGCCTTATTATGTTCCATTTATCATAGATATATCTAAATATATAGAAAAGTAAAAACAAAATCTTGCCTGTTGATCACTTTTTCTATCACAAACCACTGCCACATATTCACATCCACGCGCGCGCATTATGCATGGTCTTTGATAGTGTTGAATGGTGGACCATGTGATGTGAAAATTTGCAGGCGCCAAGCACTTGCTGTTGCAAGACACCTGTTCAAGAAGCACTTTTTACACCAATTGAAGGTGTGGAAAATAGAGCCTTGATCAGGGAAATTATGTATGAAAGAAGAGGTGAGAAAAATCCAGGGTGAAATATTGATGGTGAATCATGAAGCGTGTTGAGAGCGAACTTAATTAAGTCCCTCCCTGTGTCCTGCTTGAGAGGCTGGAGGGCCGCCTCCCGCAGGGACTTACAACTAGGGTCTTGGAAAAACAACTCCCAATTCTTAGGAAAACGACTCCCAAATGAGATCGACGTTGACTGGACCGCTTGCGGACCAAGTTTCGACGTCCTGGGAGTCATTTTCCCAATTTCCTCAGGGAAATGGGAGTCGGGCGGGAAATTTGCCCAAGCAAAAAATTAATAATTCAAGTAACCACCATGGGAGTTGTTGGCCTAAATCCGCGCATGAACTTGGGAGTCAAATTAGTCATTTTTCATTTGTTCTTTCTTTTTTATCTCTTTTTCATTTTTTCTTTCCATTTTTCATTGTCATTATGATGGATAGATGATGTTTATCATCAGCGTTGAATATGTAGTACTCAGCTTTGATCCAAATTTATTCCATGTCTTTGCGCTCATTGTCACTTGAATTATGTTGCAAATATTATTGAACTCTTGACTGGATGAATGAAATGCACTAATGACATGGCCTTGAAAGCCAAAAACATTGGATCCAATGAAGATTGTTTTCAATTTGAGGGGCTTCGGAGGAAGTCATTCAAAGTATATTGAGTGTTTTGTGGTTTTGCCAAAAAAGCAATACATCCATTTTTGGATGGCTCTTTCTTCAGTGCATCCTGCAAATATAAAGCTCTAAATCTTTCTCCAAAATGAAAAGCAAGTTCCTTCCTTAATAATGCAGGACTTGAGGGTAATTTTTGGCTGTTATGACACAGGGGCCGTAGATTTTTGCATTACAAAGTAGGAAATTGTGCAAAATCAAAAAATCTTCTTAATGATCACTTACGCGTGAATTTTGAATTCAAGATGCTACAGGAATACATTTTAATGTATATAGTAACTATTTTCTAAGTTTGAGGCTTGTAGGGGGCGTGAAGCGCCGCCTCTGAAGGAGGGACTAGCAACTTATCCAGCCTTTCTGGCGTGAGAGTCAGCCCAGTTTTGCAGGAGGTTTTTGTCCCTCCTTTTTTGTACACTTTCCCAAAGCATTTTTCCAAGCCTTCTTGGACCATTAGAATCTAAGTTTGAGGCACTGGGTGCCACTCATCTCTGATATTTTTCTTTTGAAATTCTCCTGCTGACTCCCAAATCTCATTACAGAATTGGGAAACCAACTCCCAAAACTCTGCCGCAGCATTTTGACGTCTGCCGCAGGTCTTCTGCTGGTTGCAAAACAGTAATCACAACATCCGCTGGGCGGTCTGGGAGTTGTTTTCCTAAGAATTGGGAGTTGTTTTTCCAAGACCCTACAACTAAAGTCCCTCTTGCCGCCTGATAGCAACCACCAAATGGCTGGGAAGAAACCATAATTATCACTACAAACATTTGTAATTTTACCCAAAGAAAAAACTACTGTTTGGGTTAAGCAAAATGTTAACTTTTTTCAACAAAATGGCTCCGTAATAAAAATTGAGCAAAACTGAGCATGCTCAGCAAAATCCCCTAAAGTTTTCAGAATGAATCAAAATGATTTCTGCTCAGTTTGTAAAAAAAAGGAAAATCCTGAGCATGCTCATTATAGTTTATTTTTGGGGCGGCCTAAATGCACATCAATAATTTACTGAATGTACACCAAGTTTTTGGTGTGCCAACATTCATACACCAAGAAACCTGGGGTACAGCACTTGAGCACACCAAAAATGTTGGTGTGCACATGTGAGCACACCAAAAGCTTTGATGTAAATGCAAAAAAGGATGTTAAGAGCAAGGATATTGGTGTGCAGGGTGGTGTACACCACATTTTATGGTGTGCACAAGTGGCTTACACCCAAGTTTAATGAAGTTTGGTCAAAGTTTCATCCCAACTTTGCATTGAAGAGAACAATAGTGTTTTTCTTTAGTGACAAACTTGGTTCAAGGGTGGAGACACACCAAAAATATCTGTGGTAGAGAAGGTTACACCCCTTTCAAAAAGTAGTGATTTATCTGAAATTGGTGTGTGGTGCCAATGCACACCAAAATGTTTGGTGTATCTTGACTCTGCACACCTAAAATTTTGGCCATTTTGGTGTGCATCATACCATACACCAAATGTACTGGTGTACACTATGGTTTGCACCAAGTAGCCTTGTTGTGCATCAAGGTGCACACCAGAAATTTTGGTGTGCACACCTAATGTACCCCTTTTTGATGTCCATGAAGTAAATTATTGGTGTGCATTTAGGCTGTTCCTTATTTTTCACTTCTGAATATTTTCTGTAAAATTGGGTATATGCCATCCCAAGTTCAAATTTTCTTCTGAGTAGAATTGCAAATGTTTGTAGTGAATCAGCCCATATTTTTCACATGTTTATTCAAGCGTCCATGCCATTGGGACCACAAATTCTTGTGTTTTTTCTGTTTTTTTTTTTTTTTTTTTTTTTTTTTTTTTTTTTTTTTTTTTTTGTAAACCATGTCCCACCAACCCCTCTCATTCCTCTGCTGTTTCTAAAAACAAAAAAGAAAAATTGCCACATCTTCCTGGATCCTCTTTGGATAAACGCACAGATTGATCCTCTGTCAGAAGTTTCCTGACACATGCCAGGAACACATACTTCAGGCATCTTGAGAGCGCTGTTCCATCAGTTCAGTGCTTCAGAGTGGATGCAATCCAGAAATCCAAAGACCAATCAGAAAGAACTCCTGCAGGATTTCTGCCATTTCAGATGTCAAAAAGCATGGCTATAAAAGAAACAATGTAGAGACGGCAAAAAAAAGTTGTGACTGAACTTTTTTTTTAAGATAGGCAGCATGGCAGGCTACAAGCCCTCATTTTTTTCTTATCCAAAGCTTACCATTTTTTCTGGAACAAGCAATTAGTCTGAAAAACACCACAAAAGGGCCGTGGGAGAAAATCTTCTCAGGCCATCCGCGTGAATTTAGTTGTAAGCCTCACCTTTGGAGACGCTTTGCGCCTCCTTGGAGAGGCTTAGTTAAGCTTGTGTTTAGAGGTCCCATGAATTGATCAAGCTGTGGCCAGATCTTGAACTGAAGCGCGCTTGGTCAGGAGCTGGCAGCCGCCTCCACCGTGCGCCCGCCAAAGCTCCCATGAGCACCATAGGACCTTCCTATGTACGTGAAGTTGGTATGTTGGGATACCACCACTCTGTGTAGTTGCAGGTGGGCAGGGGAAGCTCACACTTTTTTGAGAACCCCTTTGTGCAGAAAAAACAACATGAGAACTAGGTCAGCTATCCTTTTTTGAGATGTTGCTACTGGATATAACAGTTTCTTGATTCTCTGTGTTTTGGTACCCAGAGAAGGATTACTCTCACTTTGTGAATTTGTGGAAGGACACCAAAATAATAGGGGGGTCCACAATTCAGTTTTTGATTTCTGTTCCCGCTTAAAAATCCTCCCGGTTGCTTAAATTTGGTGACCTCACAAGTGTCAGTGGTTCAACTCTGAAAAGAGTAAAGGTTACCAAGCATCTTCCTTGATTGAAAGATGGAACCTTGGAAAGGGTTGACTTGATTCGTTACACCTGCTTGATGTGATGCATAAAGCCATTTGTGTAAAGCAATTTAAGCATTTCTGGTGAGTGCTAAAATAATTTTATGCAGATCCTAATTGTGAACCCCCTAATAGCAGCTTGCTTCCACTTCAGAGCCCAAGGATTCAAAAAAAAGATTATTTCAATGACAAACCATAAGGATTGATATTACAAGGCCAATCAGGAAGATTTATTTGACCTGTGAACAAGATTGAAGACACATCCAGGAATATTGTTGAGGTTGAACCTGCTAACATGATGTATTACCACAGTTGGGCAAGCTGTGCAGTTGAACCTAGACCAGTAACACCCAACACCTTGGCATCCACAAGCATCTGTAGTCAGGTTGACGGCGCGCACACAGGCTACACGCCCCTGGCGCCCCTTGTTTGGGAAAAAAGGGTGGTGGAGCGCCTTTCTCCCCAATTTTTTTGAGGGGCCAACTGATGCTGGGAGACTCTTGGAGGGTCCATTAAATTTTCCCCCGGACTCTTCCCCGGGTATCCCCCATCTTTTGGGTTTGGAGTGGAACAATTGGCATGCCAAAAACCCGGGGAATGGGCTGAAACTTCATTCAGGGGGCAAATTTAGTAAAATAAATGAATCAACCCTTGAAAAAAAAATTAAAAAGCCAAAAAAACAACAGAAAATAGCCCCCCACAGGAGTTTTTGGCGGCGCCCAGCGCCCCAGGGCCCGCCTGCAAAGGACGCCATGCTCTGTGTAATGGAAGGAGCCCCTGGGCGCGCACCTGTCCCAATTGTGACGCCGTTGACCCTAGTCTGTAGCCTAGTTGGTAAAGGCAGCACTCTAGCATGTGTCTCAGCTCTTAGCTGAGGTTGTGGGTTTGACTCCCATCAGACACATCTTCATTTTCACAGTCTCTAAAATATAAGTGCATTAGGAACAGCCCACAAAACAAAAATGAGGTTGAGAGAACTCTGGTTCAATTCTGCCTTAGAACATCTCCATTGCAGACCCTAAACCAGGTCCCTTTCCCAAGTTTACAGACCGGGGTCAAAAATACTGGACCCACCACAGTCCCTATCCAGGTCCCTATCTTAGGGCTGTCCCTAAAAGTTGTGGTTATTTCCCCACATGTAGGGAGGGCTAGGGACCCAATCATCCATCCAGGAATCAGGTTTCACAGGTGAAAAAACATGTGAAACCATTTATTACACCACTCATACCTGCAAGATCATCCCTTTAATAGGGACTCCTTGTTTGTGTGGCAGCACTTTTGGGCTCTATAGTGGCTCTCTTGGTCCTCAAAAAGGCACTCAAGAGCCCGGGATCCAAAGCCTGCGGTGGAGCTGCTCTTAGAGCATCTCCAACAGAATCACTAAACTGGGGCCTGCAACCCCAATTTGGCAAGCCCCAGCCAAAACAGGGGTTCAGTGCAGTGGACTATCCACCTGAACTGCCAAAGGAATCCAGATTCAACCAGATTTGCCACATCTTCTGACTTTTGTCAAGTTTCTTTCCCACTTGCCAAAATTAGCTTGGTCACCCATCCATCACCTTCGTGACCCACCAACCATGCAATCACGTCAACCACACAATTTACTTACTTTTTTTTCAAACAACATGAAAAACTCCACCCTTTTGGGTCAGAGGGATAGTTGGGCTTGGTCTGACCAACAGAGAGCAGGTCAAGAATTGTAACAGGTCAGATTGTTTGGCAATACCACTGGAGATCCCCGTGCAACAGACCTGTTACATCAGTTCCAAGTCCGCAATCACAAGGAAGTCACCAAGGTGTTCATACACCTCAGTGAGCAGTCCCCAAGGTGTACATAACACCTCAGTGACTGATCACTGAGGTGTTAACACACTCACTGACTTCTCACCAAGGTAAGGTGTGTTAACACCTCAGTGATGCAGTCACCAAGGTGTATTAACACAGTCTGGTGATGGCTCACCAAGATGGTGCATTGAAAAAGCTCACACATTTGTGACTGCATCACTGAGGTGTTAATAAACCTCTGTGACTGCTCACAGTGTCAGCCTTAGAGACAACACTGTTGCCCAAAAGGCTTCAACAGTGCCTTACTCATACTCCAGGATATTCTAGCTTCAATTTAATATATTATATGTGCCATAGTTGTGTTGTGTCATTCCGCAGAAATGAGGAATAATGATTTAAGAGTAATACAATTCTAAGTAATTTCTCCTGTGAATATAATCCATTTTTAATCTTCAAGGTTTTGCACATGGTTTTGCACCTTGCATATATTCAATTTGATCTTCTGAGTTCATCCCCACATGACTGAAGGATGAACAACCTCAGATCATCCAACCAGAACCATATTTTTCAGAGCATTATTGCAGAGTCTTCATCATTACTCACCAACCTAAAGGTCCTCCCATTTCCTCACTTCTTATTGGTCATTTGGGGTCACCTGTTGTTAACTATTCATCACTACTCTTATATATTGCTCTTTAAATTATCTTTCTGATCAGTTGATCACCACCTTTCCTCTTCATCATCATCATTCTTCTGAGGCACTTCTTCATAGAAGTTATCAGCATATTACATTGCTTTCTAGTGGGCTTCTAAGTTATCATTCCCACCCAGGTTTTCCCTTAAAAGCCTTGGCTAGTTTCCTTTAGCCTAGAAAATAGGACTGCTGAAGAGCAGCTTCACCCTCTTGTTGCTTAACAGAGGAGGTGTAGAGCATACTCCGCTACTCCCTCCCCTTTTCTAGGATTGAGCCCTTTTCCTCCCCTCTTTGGGTCAGAGAAGCAAGTTTAAACCTTGATTATCATTCTTGATTATTCTCATCAGCTTATAAAGCTTGATTATTCTTTCTTTAAGTCCTCATCTCTTCTTGTCATTGTCATTCCTTCCCTTGAAATACATTGAGCTGTCCCCCTTTTTCTTGTGTCCTGTTGCCACCGTAGAGGCCCAGGCTCACACACAGATGTTTATTAACACCCTGGTGACTGCTCACCAAGGTGTGTTAATACCTCAGTGATGCAGTCACCAAGGTGTTTTAACATAACACACCTCAGCAAGCATTCACAAAGGTGTATTAAGAGAACAGTCACTAAGATAAAGGTTATTTAACCCTTTGCCAATGAAACCCTCCACCCCCCCCCCCTCCCCCCAAAAAAAAAATCCATTATCCCCTCAAAAAAACCCATATCACTTCCTTTCAGATTGAAACTTGATAATTAGTTGATTTTACAACAATGTGTTGCTCTTTTGAGAAACAAATAAGACAAAATTGAGCATAAAAGAGCTGTGAACAGGCAAAGAACTGCTAGATTCCGCCAAGCTAAGAGTAATCTTGCCCAATATCAGATTGGTTTGCCCAACCATCTCAATTTATCTCATCCTTTATCAACTGTGTCATACCAGCCATGCCACTCTCCCCATTGTCCCCCAGTTTCTTTTTCATACTGTTATCTTTGAATCCATCATAATTCTCAATCTACTCACCCTTTTCATTTTATACTACCTCAATTATCACACTCTCCTTATCAAGGCCATTCTCAAATTCATTTGAATTCTTACCAATGTCCAAGATCCCTCTCTCCTTATCAGAGCCATTCTCAAATTCATTTAAATTATTACCATTGTCAGAGCTCCCTCTCTCCTCATCAAATCCATTCTTGAATTGATTTAAATTCTTAAAAATGTCAGAGCTCCCTTGACTCTCCTCATTGAAGCCATTATCAAACCCATTTTGAATTCTTTCCAACATCAGATCTCCCCCTCTGTGAGCCTGGGTCTCTTATGTGACAACAGGACACAAGAATGGGGGACACAATAATTGATTCCAGAAGGATAATGAGAGGACAATTATTGTGGAGAAGAAAAGGTGGAAAGGAGAGAAGAAGAATAGAGTTATAACTTTGATTATGAAGATGATATCTGGCCTTCTTGGGCTATTCTGGTTCTCTCCTTAAAGGAGGATGGTTTAAGGGCAGCTAAGCTTAACCCCTCTTCTCTTAAGAAACAGAGAAGGTCCAGTCAGAGACTGCCTTGCTTTTTTATGCCAAAGGAAACTGGCAAAGGTTATGTAGCAGGAAACCTATGTGGATTTTGGCAACAGTCCACAGAAGCACAGATGATTTGTTTATTGGTTTGATTCTTTATTTGATTGAAGAAGAAGAGTGAGTAGGATGGATGAAAAGATCAAGAGCTCAGAGGAACTTTGAAGAAAGAGAGAACTTGGAAAGAGCTGCTTACTATTCAATCAGATGACACCAAATGACCACGAGACGTAGGGATGTGATGGGATCTGTGATGATTGAGTAGTGAGGAGTGATGTTGTCCAGAGTTGTCTGATTCTTCTAAGTTGGTGGTTCTGAGTGATGATGAAGTTTTCATTCAGCCAGCTGAAAAAATGGTTAACCTTGTTGATTAAAATGCATATATTCAATATGGTTTGAACTTAGAAAATAATAGATGTTCAAGGTGTAATTACTCCTCAATTATACATCACAACTATGGACAATAATAGATGAAAATGATCAGAAAAATGTGGGGAATCTGGAGAGGACATTGTTGAAGCCTTTTGGGCAACAGTGTTGTCTCTAAGGCTGACATTCCCTACCACCAAAAGAGGTTATGTTCTTTCAGAACATCAGCTTATTAGGTCAATTAATGGTCTCTTTTCAATCCTGAATTTTCTTAACAGAGTAGAGGCATCAGGTATGTCCTTCTCAAGTAGCCACTCATCTTGGTCTGCTCCTAGTCCTTTGTATCTGGCAAGGTACATCTTTACATCTCTATTATCTACTCTAAGTCTTTTTTCTCTGAGTATTTTCAAGATGATCTTGCTTTTGGGAGGCTGGTCAATTGGAGGAATAACTACTCTTACTTTCTGTCTCAAAGGGAACTTCTCTGAGGATGGATCATGATATGGTTTGATCAGGCTGACTGGGAAAGTTGGATGCTTTCTGCTGAATTCTCCTGTTAAGATAACTTCAATTGCATTCTTACCATGCAATGCTTTAACTATGAATGGTCCAGCAAAGGAGTCTCTCATCTTTTTTGGACCTGCTAGATTAGTGAATTTGCTGTAGAGATTAAGACTTTGTCTCCTACTTTAAACTCAGGTTCTCTGTGGCTTTTGTCCCATCTTTCTTTATTGTAATTGGTGGATTCTACAATGCATTGTTCAGCATGTTTCCTTGCATTTTCAAACATTTTGGCATAAGTACCAGCAGTGGGGTGGATATCAATTTGGCCTTGCTTGATGAAGTCTTGGGAAGATTTGGTATCCACCCTTTTTCAAGTAGTGCTGGTGCTTTGCCAGTGGTAGAGTGAATGCTGGTGCTATAAGCTAATTCAAGAATGGGGAGGAGGGAAACCCAGTCATGTGTGTAGCCATCATTGTCTTTGAACTCTAGTCCATAAGCACAGAATCTTCTTATCATATCTTCCAGGGTCTGGATCATTCTTTCTGCTAGTCCATCTGTTTGTGGGTGATAAGCAGTAGAAAATGCAAGTTTTGTGCCTAACATGCTGTGCAGTCCAGTCCAGAATTCAGATGTGAATTTGGGGTCTCTGTCAGAGATGATTACCTGGGGATACCTGTTCTTGGCATTACTCTGTTCCAGAAGAGGATGGCAGTATCCATGGCAGAGTCTTCTTTGAAGCAGGGAACAAATATTGGGGTTCTTGAGTACCTGTCCACTACAACAAGGCAAGCGTTGTAGCTGGCAGCTCCTCCTGGGGATAAGGAAGTAACCCAATCCATGTTTATGATATCCCATGGCTTAGATGGTTCTTGGATCTTCTGCAGTAAGCCAAATCTTTTCCCTGTAGCTTTGTTGGCTTTCTGGCATCTATCACATGAGGCAGTATTCAGAGGTATCTTTCCTCCAGTTGATCCACCAGGCTGTGTCTGCTACCTTTTCTATGGTTCTATCTTCAGAAAGGTGTCCAGAATAGACACTGTCGTGGCATTCATGTAGAATAGTATTGATAGTCAATTTATCTACTATTACTAGGACAGAGTTATGCTTCTCCCGGTGGTATATGAGGCCATCAAACAGGGAAAATCTTCCTTCTGCATAAGAAGTTGCCCAAGTGCTACTTAATCCATGGGATAGGTCATTGTCTTTGCAATCTTTCACCAGAAGTTGTAGCAGGATCACAGTATTGTTGTCTTTCTGGTATCCTTCTCTTACAGAGTCAAAAAATTCAGATTTGAAAGTGGTGATATGGATGCCCATTATGTTCATTATGGGGAACTTGTCATCCTCTTTATCCTCCTCTGGGTCATAAGCTGGATTGCTGGGGTCATTTGGGAGAGCCCACCTGCTGAGTCCATCTGCATTCTTGTGTATATTGCCATCTCTGTGCTGGATGGTCATATTGCCTCTGTATTCTTGGATGGAGATTTGCCATCTTAACATGTGTCTATTAGGGGTCTTCATATTCAACAGGGATCTCAGGGCTGTGCAATCTGTAATTACTTCAAATACACTGCCTGTCAAGGTAGTAGTGTAGCTTATCCAAGGCCCAAACTAGGCATAGGCATTCAAGTTGACTTGCTCCATATCTACTTTCTGAGTCTTTCAACTGCCTAGAGATGAATACTATTGGTCCCTCTCTTTTAATTCCATCAATTATTTGAACTTGGTGTAGGGCAGCTCCAAGGCCTGTCATGCTGGCATCAACATAGAGTTTGAAGGGTAGTTGCCAGTCTGGGAACAAGAGAAGTGGAGCTGAAGTCAATTTCTCTATCAACAGATTGTAAGCTGCTAGTCTTTGGTGGGTCATTTCAAACACAGTTTCTAGTTTGCAAAGTTCAGTCAAGGGTCTGGCTATTTCAGCAAATCTGTCAATGTGTTGTCTATAATACCCAGCAAAGCCAAGGAATGATTGAATCTCTTTCTTGTTTGCAGGAGTGGGTTTCTGTAACACTGCAGCTACTTTATTTTGGTCTATCCCAATGGCAATTCCTGAAACAACATGGCCAAGAGCTTTAATCTGGTGGAAACCAAAGTTGCATTTCTTCAGAGATATTTTCATATTCATGTTGATGACAATTTTCAAGATTCTTTCAATCCTGAGGAGGTGCTCTTCCCAGGTGTTGGACATAATGATGATGTCATCTATGTATATGATGACCCATTTCTCAGCTAGTTCTCTCCTGAACTCAATGTCCATCATTCTTTGAAAGTGGGATGGTGCATTCTTAATCCCAAAGGGCATCCTCAGATATTCATATATGCCTTTATGGGCAAATGATTCTCAGGTATTTCCTGGATTCAGGGGCTATGACATTCTGGTGGAAACCTTTGAGAACATCCATGCTGGTGAGGAACTTGGCTGTTGCTAGATTGGTGAGGGTCTCACTGATCTTTGGGATGGGATATCTATCTGCAGCTGTGTATGTGTTTAGGGCTCTGAAGTCACCAACCATTCTAGACTTGCCATTATGCCAGGCTATAATGACTGGAGTAGTGATTTCCACCACTTCATTGTGGCCAACTTTTCTCAGAACATTCAATCTCACTAGTTCCTCTATGTGTTCATCTAAAGCTTCTCTGCTCTTAGGGCTAGCAGGGTAGGGAGGTCTTCTAAGCAGGGGGGTAAGGTCTTTCAGTGGTCAACTTTATGTGTACTTCATGACCTTTCACTGCTCCTAAGGGTGAGTGGTGTCTGCAAAAGCAGCCTTATTATTGAAGAGGGTGGTAAACAAGGCTTGTTTCTGATCTAGAGTCAATTTATCATATACTTTTGCATCACTCAGCTCTTCTTGGACAAACTTATCCATTTGGGGGTCAGATTTCTTCAGAGCAGATATTTCAGATGATACAGGGGTCTTCTCTTGAAAATCAGATCTGAAACTGAATTTCTTTTTCTTATTTTCATTCCCAATGGTGAAGTATCTTTCTTTGCTGTTGGTGATATCAAAGCCATACAAGGATTGGTAGTCATTACCTACAATCAAGTACTGCATCCTAGCATTTTCCATAACTACAAATTCTGCTACAATTCTGACTGATCCTCTAGTATGGGGGAAGATGAGGGCCAGTTCTATAATCCCTAGGGCTTTCAGTTGGTCACTACAGCTATGGAATCTTGCATGGGTGATTGGCATGAGTGAAGGATTCCCAATCAGGTAAGATTTTCAGTAGAAGTTGTTTGCTGATGATAGAGCAGGAAGCTCCACTGTCTAATAAGCAAGGGTATTCCTGGTGATTGATCAGGACAGGGGTGATAGTCTGAAAACCAATTAAATGAGCTTTGCCTTTATCAGGTTTACATCTCATGAGTCTGGCATCCTCAATGTGAGGGGAATGACAATTGTTATTCCAAGTTTGGGGTTGGTGAGACTCAGCTTGTATTTCAGCAATGGAATACTCTGTTAGTGGTTCACATTCAATTGCCAAACCATAGAAATCATTATGAATAGGACCAGATGGGTCATAATCATTATAATCTCTGTCTTGGTTCATGGCCAGGATTAATTGATTGTGTTCTTGCTGGTCTGGGGACTCTTCTACTTCATCTTTGGGGGAGGTTGTTATCATCAACCTCTTGGTCATTGTTGTCATAATCTTCAGCAGTCATACCTACCTCATTGATCCTCTGTCTCCTCTTGGGACATTCTCTAGAATAGTGGCCAGGTTGTCTACAGAAATTACAGACATCTTTAGACTTGGTGGTCTGAGCAGTAGCATTGGAAGGTTTCTTGGCATCAACCTCTGTTTTGCTAGGTTCTACCTTAGTGCTAGGAGGGTTATACCTCCAAGAGGGCTTAGAGTTCTGAGTAGAGGAGTAGGAAGTGGTAGGTTTGTTTTGTCTCATGGCTCTGTCAAGTACTTCCTCTATGATGATGACCATTTCTTCAAAGCTCATGTCAACTGCATCCTTTTTGTATCTACTCTTCACAGCATGCTCTAAGTTACCGGGGCACTGTTTCAGAACTTTCTCACAAATCAAGTATTCACTGAGTTCAGGTTGGAATGCTCTGAGTCTTTCTCTTTGGGTGTTAAACCATTTGTGTACTTTCTTGTTGTCAAATGTAAAATGGTCTTTCTCAAACTCTTGTTGCATCTTCCATTTCCAGTTGTGAGTGCCAAACTTGTTACGGATGGTATTCTTCCACCAAGCCCAAGATTTCTTTCCATGAATATCTCTTATCCCAATGTACCAATTCTTAGCTGTATCTGTGAAAGGGCAGTAAGTCTGCTGATAACCATATGGTCTAACATGCAATAGTCTTCAACAAACACATCTATGTTCTTTAACCATAGCTCATGGTTATAAGGAAGTTCTCCAGAGAATTTATCCCACTCACTGGTTTTAGGGATGGACTTCCATAATTCTTTCCTCATCTCAGGGTCAACATCATTGTGTTTGATGAAGGGAAACTCCTTTTCCCATGCAGGGGAGTTTGTTGTCACTCTTCTGCACTAGCAGGGGGATCTTGTTGCCTCTGATGGGCACTTTGGTTTTCCTGTCTGTTCTAGGAGAGGAGGGAGGAGGTGGGGGTACATTTCCTCTGTTCTGGGGCTCAGGTGAGAAGTCCACTCATTCATCAGAGATTGTTGTATCTCATTTGAGGTATTTATTCTTCTGAAGATTGTTGACTATGAATCTAGTTTATTATTCATAGAATTCATAGATGAATGGAAATCACCTAATCTTCTTTTGATTTTCAATCTCATGTTACCTTTATCCTCATTCTCACTAATTTTTACTCTCATAGTTCTGATGGAGGAAGACATTTCATGTTCTAGTACTTTGACATTGTCAAGCACCTTCTCTATTCCAGAGGTATTCTCAGAGTTTCATACCTATAATGATGTCCTGCAGACTGTCAAGTTTGTCATTAACAAAGTTTTTAGTTCTTCATTTTTATTGGTAGACATGGGGAACTCATTCAAATGGTTGAAGACTCTTTCAAATAAAGCAGGAATAACATCTGCAGTTATTATTTTATTGTATAGAAGCACTCAGTCTAGACACACAGGATTCAAGCAAAGTACCAGGGAATGTTTCCATAGCACCAGATAACTCAGATAGAAATTGAGAAAACAGATCTTTTAATTTATCTTCTATGAGTAAGGGGGCTTCATTAACAAATTCACTATTAATGTTCTTTAGAAAATATTCTTTAAGAGATTCTTCAGACAAGTGCTCGAGAGAAGGAATGAAATTAATTTTTATTGAGGGAAGTTGGGGGGATGATGGGATTGATTGTTCCCTCTGTTGCCGCGGTAACCTCTCCCGCCTGTGTTCCTCAAACGCTGCATACGGCCCATGACCTCTCTGCTCTCATTAGGAAGTTGCCATCTCCATCATGCTGGAGGTGGGGTCGGGGCGTCTCTGCCATTCCTCTGGAATGGTCGGCGGTATGGATGACCTCGGTGCTGGTGGCTGTGATATCCCTGTGCGGGTTGATGCTGCGGCGCGTGGATAGAGTGGTCCAGCGGGGGTAGAGGTTGCTGGCCCTCGTAGTAGCCCTGATGGTAGTATTGATCCATTGTGGGCTGAGGTTGGTGCACCATCTGGTGTGGGTACGCCTGGTGCTTGTTTGGGCGCGGGGTATAGGAGGAGCGGCTAGGTTCTGCTCGGCCTGGTGTCCAGTAACGGGTCTCACTGGCACGGGCGCCCTCATAGGGGGTGGCGGGGGCGGAGGCGCCATCTGCTGGTTGGCTGTAGCCGGCTGCATTGGCGTATCTTGGTGGTCGTTCGACAGCTCTGGGTGTATTGGTAGGTCACCGGCTCTATAGCCAACACGGTTTGAGGGTGAAGTGGGGGGGGGCTGCGTTTTGCGGGTGTAACATTGGTGGGTGGGCTTGGTTCAGGTGGCAAAGCTGTCTCTTGCACTCCAGCCGTCCGCTATCTTCAACATGTCGGTGGGACCGATCATCGTCTCCAACGTGTCCTGCGTGATGATAGCTTGATTCAGGGCGATCCGCATCATGTGGAAATCTCTGTTCTCCTCAGAGTTGATGAATAAGAGCCACTGGCCGTGCAGGATATTGGACATTGTAGTCACTTGATCCTGGGGCTGGGGCGCTTTGATCATCTTCGCAAAACTAGCTGGTTCTGCATGGGAGTGGCTGATCCCCTGGCTCTGAGAGGTTGCGCGGTTTGCAATGGGGGTTGTGGAGGTGCTTCTCTGCGCGCAACTAGGAATTCTTGGCGGTCCACCGGCGCTGGGACGGGCGTGGAGCGAGCTGAAGCCAGGGCTATAGAAGTGGCCCTGGAGTTGATCTCCGACGGGGCTAATCCACGGTGTGGGTCAAATAGATGGTTCTCTATGCTCGTTGGCTCCAACTGATTGAGCTCTTCAAATCCCATCAACGGGGGCAGGCTGCTCTCTAGCTCGGCGAAGGCGCTCAAGCGCGGCAGGGCTAAGGGAGTATTCCTTCCTTGATCCCTGGTTAGTTCCCTGGGATGGGGGAATAGACTGGCGTATACCGGAGCCGTGGGATTCGCTGGGTAGTTCTGTACTGCCTCGTTCCCCAAAGGCTGCGGCGGGTGAGTCTGATGGTCCACCGTGGGCGGGTTGGCCTGGGAAGCTACCTGGGACCTGCTGGTCTCTGCCGTGGACGACGAATTGGTCGTCTGAGCCGCTTGCTTGTTCAGCGTTGAGTTGGGCATCAGGGAGCCTGGTTCGCAGCTGTTCTGCACGCAGTTGTTTTCTGGAGGCGGCGGCGGCTTGTTGCTTGAAAGAATTTTTCTTGCCATTTCTGAGGTGAGCGCCCATATTGCAAGAGAAAATAAAAATAATAACAAAAAACTTTAGTTTTCAGGGTTATTAATATACGAGGGGGGGGTTTTAAAGATGATCAGGTAAAAAGGAACCTTGTGGTTTTGACAGATCTTTTCCCTTCTTGGTTCTGCCCTTCGGGTTGGTAGCCTTGGGTTTAGTAACGCGAATCCTAGCGGATTGGCAAACAGGCTGTTTCCTCTTTGGAGGCGGCTTTAAGTTACGGTGTTTGGGAGGTATGCGATGCTCCTCAGGGATAGGAGCTCTCGGGGTAGCTATCGGCGTCCACACGTCTGGATTTATCAAGTTCCCGGCGGCTGCAGCTACTGTAGGCTGGTCTTGTACGAGTTCAGGTTTGCTTGTAGAGGTGTCCAAGATGTAGGACGAGTCAGATATATCCGACAAGACGAGTAAGTCTGAGGCAGTTAAGTCTTTCACTTTCTTGTTGAAGAAAGGTGGCGTGGTGACAGACAGAATAGAGGAAGCAAGAATTAGTTAATAAGTCTCATTCAAGGAGGATTAATTATTTGGACAGCACTTCTAGAGAGTTTTATGAAAGGAAAGGAGGAGGCCTTATATATAAAAAAAATTTTTGGGTTATTTTGATTTAAAAGATCTGATGAATGAATATGATAAAAGGTATGAAAATTTTTTTCTTTGTTTTGTTTTGTTTATTAAGTGTTTTATGATTTTCTTTGGAATGAACAATATGAAATGGAGAGGTCTATGATGAGGTATTTCCCGATGAGGCCCCCAATTGTGAGCCTGGGTCTCTTATGTGACAACAGGACACAAGAATGGGGGACACAATAATTGATTCCAGAAGGATAATGAGAGGACAATTATTGTGAAGAAGAAAAGGTGGAAAGGAGAGAAGAAGAATAGAGTTATAACTTTGATTATGAAGATGATATCTGGCCTTCTTTGGGCTATTCTGGTGCTCTCCTTAAAGGAGGATGTTTTAAGGGCAGCTAAGCTTAACACCTCTTCTCTTAAGAAACAGAGAAGGTCCAGTCAGAGACTGCCTTGCTTTTTTATGCCAAAGGAAACTGGCAAAAGTTATGTAGCAGGAAACCTATGTGGATTTCAGCAGCAGTCCACAGAAGCACAGATGATATGTTTATTGGTTTGATTCTTTATTTGATTGGAGAAAGAGATGAGTAGGATGGATGAAAAGATCAAGAGCTCAGAGGAACTTTGAAGAAGGAGAGAACTTGGAAAGAGCTGCTTACTATTCAATCAGATGACACCAAATGACCACAAAGACGTAGGGATGTGATGGAACCTGTGTTGATTGAGTAGTGAGGAGTGATGCTGTCCAGAGTTGTCTGATTCTTCTAAGTTGGTGGTTCTGAGTGATGATGAAGTTATTCAGCCAGCTGAAAAAATGGTTAACCTTGTTGATTAAAATGCAGATATTCAATATGGTTTGAACTTAGAAAATAATAGATGTTCAAGGTGTAATTACTCCTCAATTATACATCACAACTATGGACAATAATAGATGAAAATGATCAGAAAAATGTGGGGAATCTGGAGAGGACGTTGTTGAAACCTTTTGGGCAACAGTGTTGTCTCTAAGGCTGACACCCTCTCCTCATCAAATCCATTCTCAATTTCATTTGAATCCTTCCATCCATTTTAAGAGATCCCTCTCTCTGCATCATCATAATTTACCTTCTGATACAAGGAATGGGCCCTTTTTCCCATTCAATCAGCACCATCTTTTTCACTATCCAAGAAATTTTTCTTTCAATTCCCAATTCCAGTGCAACATGTCACTTTCACCTCACCAGCATCATTCTTAACCTTATTGGCACAATTTTTATCAAAATGTGATGTATCCACCTCCACTCTCTTCCTCTTCAAGGTATCATCAACAAATTTTGCCTTCAAGTTCCAGGCAACATCAAGCTTCTCATTCTGCTCAAGGTTTTCCTTCTACTCAACATCAAATTATTCATTATCCTGATCACAGTCACTCTCAAACTGATTTGAGAGATTCTTCAAATCATCAGAGATCACTCTCTCATCACCATTTTCTGCCTTCTGATTCAAGGAATCATCCACGATTCCCTTCTGATCAGCACCAACCTTTGCAACATGCACAACAATTTCCTTTCAATTCTCAACTCCAGAATGACATGTCTATATCACCTCACTGCCACCATTCTTAACCTTATTGGCACACTTTCTTAAAAAATTGGATTTCTGTTTCACCTCAACATCCTCCACTCTCTTCTTCTCCAAGGAATCATCAAAAAAAATTGCCTTCAAGTTTCAGGCATCAGAGATACCTTGCTTCAAATCCTCATCTTTTTATTAAATGAATCCCTCAGTCTTATTCTCCAGTCAAAATCACAATTTTTAATCTTCAAATGAACACCTTTCTTCTGGATCAAGGAATCACCAATTGTTGTCCTCCATTCACCATCAGAGTTCTCAGCAACATTTTCTGCAGAATTCTCAATTCCAATTTCCAGAATCACAATCACCCCATCAACATAATCCTGATGATTCTGCACCTCCCTCTCCTGTGCCACTCCCTGACAGAAGGGATGGTGATTGTGAAGAAATTGATCTCCAACACATTCAAGACCACATTGATTCCCAAATATCTCAAATGGGTTTTGAAGCTCCCCCTTGGATGATGAAGAGCCTGTAATTTTGAGAAACAGCTATGATGATGTTCCTGGAATGACAAGAACACCGCCTCCAAACCATCACCATCAGAGACCAATTGCATGGGGTTGGAGGGAACCCGCAAGATTTGGTCCTTAAATTCCAAGAAGGCCAAGAATTCTTCCAAATTGTGATGCCATTCTTTTCACAGGTGAAACAAATTCTCTTTGCTGTTTCAAATTTAAAATACACCTTCCTCACTCACCTCCTCCTCCTGAATTGCTTCAAATGTGTAAAGATGCAAACGCAGATCATTCAGAAAGAGGACATAGTCTCATCAGAAACATATGACTTATCAACAGCAATTTTGCTTTTACTTCACTTGGCCTTAACTCAGATACAAGAATTTCTCTGGAAAACCAAGGGCAAGTATTTTACAATTTCAAATTAAAGGGGACTGTTTGTCACTGCATTGGTGCCTTGATGTCTTTTACTCAACAAATTGCTAAATTCTCACAGCTTGACATATATGACAATGCAAATGAGTTTGAAAATTGCCAAGTCCATGGTCCACATCTTCCTTCAAGTTTGAAAAGATCAATTCAATCAATCCTTCATGAGAAAAATCCTCTGATACAGAATTTTGGAAGCATGGAATCTGAAATTACACCAAACTGGGAGATACAGCTGACTGATAATGCCACTAATTGCATGCAAATCAGTCAGCTGTATCTCTCAGTTGATACAGCTGACTGATTTGCATGCAATTAGTGGCATTATGAGTCAGCTGTATCTCCCAGTTTGGTGTAATTTCAGATGCTATACTTCCAAAATTCTGTATCAGAGGATTTTTCTCATGGAGGATTGATTGAATTGATCTTTTCAAACTTGAAGGAAGATGTGGACCATGGACTTGGCAATTTTCAAACTCATTTGCATTGTCATATATGTAAAGCTGTGAGAATTTAGCAATTTGTTGCGTAAAAGACATCAAGGCACCAATGCAGTGACAAACAGTCCCCTTTAATTTGAAATTGTAAAATACTTGCCCTTGGTTTTCCAGAGAAATTCTTGTATCTGAGTTAAGGCCAAGTGCAGTAAAAGCAAAATTGCTGTTGATAAGTCATATGTTTCTGATGAGACTATGTCCTCTTTCTGAATGATCTGCGTTTGCATCTTTACACATTTGAAGCAATTCAGGAGGAGGAGGTGAATGAGGAAGGTGTATTTTAAATTTGAAACAGCAAAGAGAATTTGTTTCACCTGTGAAAAGAATGGCATCACAATTTGGAAGAATTCTCGGCCTTCTTGGAATTTAAGGACTGAATCTTGGGGGTTCCCTCCAACCCCATGCAATTGGTCTCTGATGGTGATGCTTTGGAGGCGGTGTTCTTGTCATTCCAGGAACATCATCATAGCTGTTTCTCAAAATTACAGGCTCTTCATCATCCAAGGGGGAGCTTCAAAACCCATTTGAGATATTTGGGAATCAATGTGGTCTTGAATGTGTTGGAGATCAATTTCTTCACAATCACTATCCCTTCTGTCAGGGAGTGGCAAAGGAGAGGGAGGTGCAGAATCATCAGGATTATGTTGATGAGGTGATTGTAATTCTGGAAATTGAAATTGAGACTTCCACAAAAAATGTTGTTGAGACCTCTGATGGTGACTGGAGGACAACAATTGGTGATTCCTTGATCCAGAAGAAATGTGTTGATGTGAAGATTGGAAATTTTGATTTTGACTGAAGAAGACTGGGGGATTCCTTGAATAAGAAGAAAGATGATGGTTTGGAGAGAGGGATCTCTGACTCCTGGAATTTGAAGGCAATTTTTGTTGATGATAACTTGAGGAAGAAGAGAGTTGATGATGGTGAGGAGAAGGAGAAATCAGATTTTGGAACAAAGTGTGCCAATAAGGTTGATAATGGCAGAGGTGAAGTGATGTTGACATGTCATGCTGGAATTGAGAATTGAAAGAAAATTGTTGTGCATGTTGAGAAGGTTGATGCTAATTGAAAGGGAATAGTGGATGATTCCTTGAATCAGAAAGCAGAAAATGGTGATGAGAAGAGAGTGATCTCTGATGATTTTAAGAATTTCACAAATCAGTTTGAGAGTGACTGTGATCAGGATCATGAGTTATTTGATGTTGAGTAAAAGGAACACTTCAGAATGAGAAGCTTGATGTTGCCTGGAACTTGAAGGCAAAATTTGTTGAGATAACTTGAAGAGGAAGAGAGTGGAGGTAAATCAGATTTTGATAAGAATTGTGCCAATAAGGTTGAGAATGATGGTGGTGAGGTGATAGTGACATCTTGCGCTGGCGTGTTGGGAATTGAAATAAAATTGTTGTGGATGTTGAGAAATTGCTGGTGCTGATTGAATGGGAAAAAGGGCCCATTCCTTGAATCAGAAGACATATTATGATGATGCCGAGAGAGGGATCTCTGACAATGGATGTGAGGATTCAAATGAAATTGAGAATGGCTTTGATGAGGAGAGAGGGATCTCTGACGTTAATAATTGAAAATAGCCCAAAGAAGGACACCAGGCTCGCGTCTTGTCCGAGTCACTTTCAGGAGTCTAGGTCTAGTAGTCTACATAACAGACCTCCTTCGGAATTTACTACGAGCGATTAACGTCTGCGCTGCATTGAAATGGGGATAACAAAACTTGGAAAGACAGCAGTAGTACTACTGTTAGGGCCTACAAGATTGGGAGTTCTATACCCCTTCCTCTCTCTCTTTGTCTAGCGATTGAGGAATAGAGAGGGCATATGATATAGGCTCGCAGGGATGGCCAATTAAACAGAGCAGCTTTTGATGCGCTCAAATGGGGAAACGAGAATTGAAAGAACAGGGGAAAAAGGAAGAAGAAAGGTTATGCGGAAGGTGGTAGACAGATAAAATCTAAAGCTCGATTCAGAGAGGTATCTTGTTCCCTTCCGCATCCACTCGGTCTTTAAATTAAATCTCCCCAGAATCCACGATGATAACCTTTTCAACTGGTGCATCGTTTTTATCCGTCTTGGATGACTCGATATCGTAAACGACATCCTTGAAACAAACGAAAAAGTGAGAGAATTCAGATGTTCAAGAGCTGGGGGATCGATCATCCAAAGAGAACGAAGGAGGGGCAATGGTACCTACCATGCCTTCAAGAACCTTTCCAAACACGACATGCCTTCCATCAAGCCACGAAGATACCGCGGTGCAAATGAAAAACCTACACAGACTCCGCATCCGCAGTCAGTCAGATTCTCGATTTCTCAAAAAACATAGGAGTAGGCAATTCTTAGGGGGAAATTTTGGGGAGAAACTAAACTGTGAGCCATTGGTGTCTGGGCCTGAGTTGGCCATCGAAACCGTTCCAGGACCCGTGTGATCGTATTCGAAGTTTTCGTCAGCAAATCTATCATTCAACCACACATCCGCAGTAAATTTTATCAGCTGATCATCGCATTATAGACGTTTCTGGGTCCATTGAAGAGACTTCTGGTGTTCTTATTGGGCTTTTTTTGAAACCGAAAAAATAAA
The DNA here is from genome assembly GCA_002873125.1 of Puccinia coronata f. sp. avenae. Taxonomy (NCBI): domain Eukaryota; kingdom Fungi; phylum Basidiomycota; class Pucciniomycetes; order Pucciniales; family Pucciniaceae; genus Puccinia; species Puccinia coronata. The sequence goes on along the minus strand of PGCI01000239.1, from coordinate 122,207 downwards.
TAAAACAAATGGACAAGCTGACTTGGGGCCGTAAATGGATTCGCCACCGGTACCATCACCTTTGGTGATATCTAGTCAATACAATCATCTTAATCAGGAGTCAGCTAAAAATAGAGAAAGAATGATATTTGGGACAAAGCAAGGTTGTACGTACCGCCACCCTGGACCATCTGAGACGATAAACAATCGAGACAGGTTGGAGAAAACATAAATGGCAGTAATAATTCGATGGAAGCCAGACCCTTTGTATCTTAGTGGTGTACCATCGGCAGAAACGGTATTCCCAACAGATAGCACTCATAAAGTTTTCACTTGTTTTGGGTGTACCTTGGAATAATCCAATCACTATCCGTCCCAATTTCTTTTATTTTGATCAAAGAAATAATAATGAACGTCTCGATTAGTGAAACGTCACATTTTGAGTAGAGGCTGATCCTTGACGGGGGGACAAAAGCTTGTTATACCTTGTCTCCACGTTGTATTTCAAAGAAGACTCTAATTGACATGCCCACCACGAAGAAAACAATGTAAGGTATGGTAGTACCGGAATATAATTGTGGATTTTCTTTGACGGAAGAATCGAAATGAGATTGAGGACTTGCTTTGACTTTATGACTGCGTCCTTGCGAGGCTCTTGAGAAGCCATGGCGGTGTGGAGTATGAGTGCTACGAAAGCACCGAGTAACCAGGATAGCAGGGTCGCATTCAAACGCATCTTGTTTCAGTCTTGGTGGTTTTTCGTATTTTTCTGGTTTTGATTGTTCGTGGGGAGGTCCTTCTGAACTGACAAGGCTTGCAAGTTGATCACGATCAAGCCTCGAAGACTCAGTTTCTTTCAAGTTCCAGCGCTTGCAAGTTGGAAACAATATCAAGACTCGAAGACTCAAATCTCGGTTTCTTCCTTCTCTGTTTCCTTGACTTCTTTTCTCTTGGTTGCTTTTTACTTATTATTCTTTTCGTTCGATCAACTCGTTGCTAGCCTTCGGACTAAACCGTAGCCCTTCCCTAGAAAGGTACGGAGGTATCCTCCCAAATTAACTCCTAAGGGTGTAGCCCCACAAGTGTGCCTCCTTCCTATCAGATGAATGGAAGGGAGGCAGCTGGCCCAACGCATCACGCGCTAGATATCGCTGTCTGCTGCCAACGCGTGCTGTGGGCAGGACTCACAAACGTAGTGGAGAATCAAAGGATTTCCTAGGACCTCTTCCCCTCAGCCGACACTTCCTCCCACCTCCAAACTGTCAGCCTCTGTGATGCCAAGGGCTAGTACCTTTTAGCTACACAAGGTGATAAGAGTGCAAAATAAGGGTAGAGTGGGATAATTTCACGTAGAAAAAGTAGTAGGAAATAAATAAAAAGAATATAATTCTTTTTTATAGAGGGGCCTGCTGGCGCAGGGGTGTTTGTAGGTGCCCTCTAAATCAGAGATCTGCTAAGCAGGGTGGTATCTGATTAAGCAAACAATGGGTTTCTGCGTAACAGAAGGTGGTACCAAAGTGCTTTTCCAATTAAGGAACCAGAATGGGGACAGAAGGATAAAAGAAGTACTCACTATAGCTTCTTTTAAGCCAAAAAGCCACGTAGGGGGGTGAAGTAGAGCTGCTGGGTAGACTGAAGGGTTTCTGCGCAGGAGCTGGACACGTAGGATGGTTGATTTAAAGAGAACACCACGGATAAAACAGGCAAAACAGGGCAGAGTAACTGAAATAAGGACAGGACACGGCGTAACTGATTGACTGTAATAATAATTGATGATGATGAACAACTTTTGGCGTGGAAAGAGGGCTCTATATATACTAATTTCACTCATAGTGGAGGACCTTTCTGCCTGTGTGCGTGTAGTAACTGGTTTTCAGCGCAATGTGGCCAATTTGGGAGATTGGCACTAACAAGGCTCATCCCAATGGCACTGCTGATCATTATTTCAGCGTCACAAGTGTTTATAATGACCTTAATAACCTATTTGGTCATTGTAACTAAGGTACATAGCAACACTGACGTGTATTTGTATCTGAAATGGGCCACAAATGACGCAAATGGGCCACAAATGGCTATGGCTAATCATCAAAGGCCACGCTGGCTATGTTGCTCTTATGTATTCAAGGTTTTTTATTAATGAAACGTTGTAAATAAACCACGTAGAATCTACTAGTACCCTAGTTACACTTGTACACGTGTGGTAACTAGGGGATTAGCTATTTCCACGCATTTGGCCAATTTCCAATTAGATTATATAATCCACGCGCGGGGTTGGAGGATTAAACCCCAATTGGGCCTAACTCCCAAACTATACACAACACCTCAATTATAAGTCCATAATTGGTCATTTCACATATAGTATGCATATATAACAAGTACATACGTGTGTAATGTCCGTGTGACATATGTTTGTGGCCAATTCTTACGGGTAATTGGTTCAAGGTGAAGGAGTAGGAATTCAGGGGTACTTCCAGTGAGGGACCCTACATTAATTTGCATGAGGATTCAGAATATGACATAATATTCTAAGTTATCCTCAAGGTTTAGAAGTTATTTAGTATTTTTGTAAAAAGTAGTTATTATTTTAATTTATTACTTATTTTTATGGTGCCAGGACTTTGCTAAGCTTATTGGATAAAAATAAGTAAACTGAGTTTTTTGTACATTATTAGTCATATAAATGGGTCTTAATATTGTGGTAATAATGTCTCTTTTTATGTTACTTTTGTCAGGTTGGCTCTGACATAGTAGCAAGCTGACATTCCCTCCCTTTAAAATGAGACTTTAGAAAACAAAATTCACTCTATTTGTCTGTAGTGAAAAAAAAATTCTCAATTTCTCTTGGAGGCTCTATAATTTCGTAGATGTATGGGACCATCTGGTATGTTATCTTCAGGAATCCATTCATCTTTGTCTGCTGATTGTCCTTTATATCTTACTAAGTAGAGTCTAATATCTTTCCCATTGATCCTTTCTTTCTTATCCTTTAATATCTTATGTACTTTGAAGTTAGAGGTGTCTAGAGGTTCAATTATAGGTACAGGTACAGGTTTTACTGCAGGGGTATCTGTGCCTCTACTATTGTAAGGCTTGATTAAGCTAACTGGAAAAACAGGGTGTTTTCTGGAAAATTCATCTGTTAAAATTACTTCCACAGCATTTTTTCCATGTAATTGCTTAATGGTAAAAGGTCCAACAAAGGAAGGTTTAAGTTTCCTGTTACCTCCCAAATTATTAAAATTCACAGTGGACAATAGGACTTTGTCCCCAATTTGGAAGGATGGTTCTTTATGACTTTTGTCCCATCTTAACTTATTATATTCAGCTGCATCTTGAACACATTTCTTAGCATGTTCATGTGTAATGTCAAGCATCCTTTTAAAGTCTAGAGAAGTGGGATGTACATGAGGTAATTTGTTATTAATATGATCTTTAGGCATTCTGGGTATCCATCCTCTTTCCAAAATATAAGGGATTTCTTTGGATGAAGAATGTTTACTGCTGTTATAAGCTATTTCTAATGCAGGGAGTAAGCTAACCCAATCATGAGTATAACCATCACTATTTTTGAATTCTAAGCCAAAGGAACAAAATCTTCTGAGCATATCTTCTAGAGTTTGGATCATTCTTTCAGCCAATCCGTCAGTTTGGGGATGGTAAGCAGTAGAGAAAGCTAATTTAGTGCCTAACATGTCATGTAAATTTCTCCAAAATTCAGAAGTAAATTTGGGGTCTCTATCACTAATGATTATTTTGGGTATTCCTACGTCAGCCATAATCCTATTCCAAAATAGTAAAGCCACTTCCATAGCTGTATCATCTTTATGGTTAGGAATAAATCTGGCCCTTTTTGAATATCTGTCTACAACCACTAGTACAGAGTTGAAGGAATAAGACCCTCCAGGAGGTAAACCTGTAACAAAATCCATGTTTATGATTTCCCATCTTTTGGTGGGTTCTTGGATGGTTTGAAGTAGCCCATATCTCTTACCTGTTTGCTTATTTGATTTCTGGCAAGTTTCACAGGATTTAATATAAGTAGCTACTTCATTAGTCCAATTATTCCACCAAGCTGTAGTTCTGACTCTTTCAATAGTTCTTTCTTCAGAAAAATGTCCAGCACCAACATTATCATGGCATTCTTTCATAAGGGCTTCAATCTGAAGTTGATCACATAAGACTATTACACTGGAATGCCTTTCTTTAAAGTACAATATTCCATCTAATAGGGAGAACTTACCAGAAGAGTAAGGTTTGGATAACCAGGGAGGTAGACTAGCAATTAATTCATGGGAACTATTTTCATTGCTAAGTATATCTAGTAGTTTGACAAATTCAGGATTAGACTGGTAACTATCTTTTATAAGGCTGTAGTAGGCTTCATCCAAATCACAGACATGTATTCCTAAAATTGGGAATATATCTTCATCTTCAGGATCCCAGGCAGGGTTATCTGGAGTATTTGGTAAAGCCCATCTGCTCAAGCCATCAGCATTACTATGCTTTTTGCCAGCTTTATGAACAATAGTCATATGTCCTCTGTATTGTTGAATAGCAATTTGCCATCTTAACATATGCCTATTGGGAGTCTGCATATTCATAAGGGTTTTAACTGCTGTGCAATCAGTGACTACAACAATTCTACTACCTTCAAGATAATAATGTAACTTTTCTAAGGACCATACAAGAGCTAGACATTCCATCTGACTGGCTCCATACCTTTTCTCTGTTGGTTTAATTTGTCTTGAAATAAACAGAACTGGTTTTTCTACCAATTTATCTTCAACAAGGAATTCTTGATGTAAGGCAGCACCTAAGCCATCTAAACAAGCATCTATGTACAGAATAAATGGTAAGTTATAATCTGGTTGAGCTAGCACAGGAGCAGTAGTAAGGGCTAGCTTCAATTGTTCATAATCCAGTACTCTAGGGTGAGTCATTTCATAAATGGTTTCTTTACTACATAACTCATATAATGACTTGGCTAAAATAGCAAATTTCTCAATATGTTTCCTATAATATCCACAAAATCCAAGAAAAGATTGCATTTCAGTGATATTCTGAGGCATAGGTTTGAGCATTACAGCTGCTACTTTGTTTTGGTCAATGGCTAGGGATAGTCCAGAAACAATATGTCCTAAAGCTTTAAGTTCACCATATCCAAAGTTGCACTTTTTAATAGACATTTTTAGACCAGCTTTAATAGAAGTTTCTAATACTATTTGTATCTTTTCTATATGTGTTTCCCAGTCATCTGAATAAATGATTATATCATCAATATATATCATCATCCAGCACTGGCGGATAAAAGATCCAAAAATAGAGTCCATCATTCTTTGGAAATGAGAAGGTGCATTCTTAATTCCAAAGGGCATTCTGAGGTATTCAAAAACACCAAGATGGCAGATAATTCTCATAAATTGGCGGCTATTAAGTTCTATAGGTATCTGGTGAAACCCTTTGAGAACATCCATGCAGGTTATGTACTTAGCTTTTGATAAGTTATGAAGAGAGTGGTCAATTCTTGGAATGGGATAATTATCAGCTTTAGTGTAATTATTTAGAGCTCTAAAATCTCCAACCATCCTAGACTTATCATTATGCCAGGCAATAATAACTGGGGTAGTTATTTCTACTTGTTCATTATGGCCCACTTTTCTAAGTACACGTAAATCTATAAGCTCTTTAATGTGTGTTTCTAAGGCTATCCTAGATTTAGGGCTAGAAGGGTAGGCTGCTTTTCTTAGAGCAGGTGGGTAAGGAGGTTCACAAGTTAATTCTAATTTAATATCATGTCCTGTAACATTGCCAATAGGCTCTTCAGTGGTACAGAAGGCTTCTTTATTCTTATGGCATACTTTAAGAATATCTAATACTTGAGCCTTGGTTAGTATGTCACTTATAGCAGCTTGGGACATATATTCTTGATTAAAATCTTCTAATTCCTTGGGGTCAGGTTCCTGAGAAATGGGTGCAATAATCTCAGAATGGATGTTGCAAATTTGGTATTTCCTTTTCCAATCTCCTCCAATGGTAAAATATCTATCTTTGGACTGGAAAATGTCAATTCCATACATGCAGAAGGTATCATTACCTAGTATAAGGTAGTCACAAATGGCATCAGAAAGTATTACAAATTCTACACTTAATCTGAGGGATCCCTTAGTGTGGGGGAATATTAAAGGTAAATTGATGACACCAATAGGTTTCATGGTAGAGTTACAACTGCTAAATGTAGCCTTTGGAACAGGTAATAAATTTTGGCGCCAATCAGGGTATATTTGTTGCAAAAAGGTGGCACTTGTACAAGAACAAAAGGCTCCTATATCTAATAGAGTCTTAACAGCTGAGTCTTTGAAAATAACCTTAGTATAACTGGTTTTACCTAGGGTGTAACACCTTCCTTCTTCAGGTTTGTTAGTTAATAGCTTGGCATCAGATATATGGCCAATATCCATATTATCTTCCCATTTCTGGGGTAAGTTAGATTCACCATGAATAGCATTAATGCTGAAGTCATTGCCAATATTAGCATTTATTACTACAACAGCATGGTTATCAGATTCAGAGTCATCATCATCTTGACCATAATATGTACTAGAGGGTTCTTGGCGTATGATATCAAAGGTACTTTCAGAATCTGAATCAGGGCTTGCATTCACATTATTGATTTTCCTCCTAGGTTTGGTACATTCAGTGCTTCTGTGGCCAGTTTCTCCACAATTCCAACACGTAGGAGTCTTTTCTTTTCTAATGGGTTCAGCAGTTTTAGGTTCTAACTTCTTAGAAGGGTCTGTTCTAGGAGTGTAATCCTTTTTTTCAGAGGGAATATGTTTTTTATTAATTCCTGTCATTTCTACTACTTCTTCCATAACACCTATAAGTGTTGATAAATCACAATCCATGTCATTGATTCTACATCTGACATTATGTTCTAGACTGCCTTTAGTTTGGTTAAGTATTAAATCATTTATTTGTTCTTGATTTAATTTAGGGTAGATACATTCAATCCTTTTCTTCTGGTTCAAGCACCATTGATGAGGATTATGCTTTACAGGATCAAAGTAGTCATTTTCAAAAGCTCTGCGCATTTTCTTTTCCCATAGTCTAGTGCCAAATTGTTGTTTGATCAGTTCTTTCCAAGCTGGCCAAGATTGTTGCCTCATGGTAGCTTGTTTACCAATGAACCAATCAAAGGCTACTCCTTCAAATAACCTAGGCAACCTAGTAAGGATGGCATCATCAGGAGCTCTATATATTGTTAGTATGTGATCAATATATTTGATGAAATTAATATGGTCATAATCTCCTTCTCCAGAAAATTTAGTCCATTCTTTAATTGGTGGTAACAATTTATTCAGAAGAGAGGGATCTATGAAGTTGTTATTACCATTGTTGTTTACATTTTTGCGTGAAGGAGCATGACTCCATTGACTCCCATTATTAAGGTTATTATAATTAGGTGAATTATTAGGAGGGTAATTGTTATTAGGGGGCATTGGTGAACTATTGTTGTATTTATAATTAGATTGATTGTTATGAGGATAGTTGTCCTTATCTTCTATCTTATCTTCAAGTATTGTTTCCATGTAAGGATTGTTATATTTGGGCGTAGTGTTATTAACAGGAGCAGTTCTGGAAGGTATTTCTTTAATTAAATCTGTTAATTCAAATTTTATATCTAACAGATGTTTTAATACTAAATTTCCATTAACATTCTTGTTGTTTTGGTCAGATATTAAAGCTACTTGAGCTTGTAATTCAACCATCATTCTTTTTAAATCCATTTGTTCAAGTTCTAATTTCACATTTTGGGCGTGTAAAGTGCTAATAGCATTTTTATTAATTTTATTAATTATATGCTCAGTATTAGCGTGGAACATGTCTTCTAATCTGTTGATTTTATCCGCCAAATCATCATTAGAATACTTGGAATGTTCTTCTTCAAGTTCTTCTAATTTTTTGGGCACATTAGGAAGCTTTGGCTCACAATTTTTGGCGTAAAAATCAGATTCATTATGCGTAAAGACAGACTTAGGTGAGTTAAGAAATTTGGACAATTGATTTAAAATGAGAGAGGAGCTAGACATATAATTTTCTAAAGATTCAGGCGGAGGAGGAGCCTTATTTAAAAATTCTAAAACAGTTTTGTGGCGTGTTTTAGCATTTTTATCTAACAAAAGAATATTATTATGCGCGATTGTAAGAGAATTATCTAGGACAGAAAAACCTAATCTAAGCTGTTGTAGAAGTTGGTTATGGCGCTGCTGATGTTGGCTAATTTCTTCCACTTCTGGGGATTGTTGTAATGACGGTTGTTCATAGAAAGACTGCTCATATTCTTCCCCTTGTTCTTGTTGGCAGTGTGGGGAAACAATACTCTCTTTTCCTCCCAAGGGTTCCATCCCTTCGTGTATTCCTCCACTTCTTTTTTGGAGATAAGTTTCTGTAGCTCTTTCTGACTCTTCTGGGCTAGTCCTAAAAGATTCAGCATCATCTCCTGGGTGGCCTTGGATTTCTGGGCTTCCACAAATTTCTGATGGTTGGCCACGTGTATTTTGACCAGTTTGGCTATCTTGTCCTCCTTGGACGTGCTCACCACCTGAATTTCCAAGTCCTCTTCCTCCGTCTGGGGTTTCTGGATACTGGCCAAGGAGGTGGAAGGGGTTGGTTCCACGTCCACGTCCATGGCTTGAGGATTGGGGAGACTGGGGGTGGTCTTCTTGAAGGCCAAGTTCCGTGGCAACTTCTCTGCTCCTAGGTTGTCTAGTGGGCGGGGGTAAGGGGCCGTGGAGATCAGGCTTGTGAGCCCTGGTAGACTTCCTGACAGGACTATTTTCACGGGACATATTAGTGAAAAAGGGCCACGAAAAATTTAATTAAGGTAAATAATAAACTTACTTGTTGGTGGAGCCGTAAGTGGGGTAATAGAATTGGCCACAGAGGTAGCTGGAGCCGTGGTAGATGAAGTAGAAGTGTTGGAAGTGCTTGGAGAGATAGTGGAAGACACTAGATAAAATTCAGGCGTAAAAATAAGTATTTTTTGGTAATTTTAATAGTTTTATTTAGAGATAAAGAAGAATTAAACTGACTATTGTAAAAGTTTTGTTTATATTCTAGAGTTCTTTGAAAATCTGCACGCCTCTTGTTCTCTTGATTCCTCCTGTTGATGGAGTTGAGTTTGATGAGAAGTTCTGTGTCCTGTTGAGCACGTTGGTGAGAGTGAAAAAGAGCAAGTTGGAACTGTTCTGTAGGCGTAAGTTTTTCCCAATCAGAAGGTTGATAGTTAGCTATTTCCTCTTCTTTGCGCAATCTGAGGACTTTAAGATAATGTTTGATTAATTCAAAGTGGGCAATTTGGTCAAAAGGTGGATGAACAAATTCAGGCGTGGAAATGAGAGTTTTAGTGTATTGGTTCACTAAAAGAATGCGTAAAAAAAATAAAGTAGAAGGATAATTTTTAGTGGTTTTATTTTATAAATGATTTTTAGTGGTTTGGTAATTTTTTGCGTGAGTGAAAAGCAAAAGTAAGAAGAGTAAGTACCAGGAGTAAATTACCACGAGTGGATATTGGTAATTTCCCGGCCAGACCCCCAATTGTCAGCCTCTGTGATGCCAAGGGCTAGTACCTTTTAGCTACACAAGGTGATAAGAGTGCAAAATAAGGGTAGAGTGGGATAATTTCACGTAGAAAAAGTAGTAGGAAATAAATAAAAAGAATATAATTCTTTTTTATAGAGGGGCCTGCTGGCGCAGGGGTGTTTGTAGGTGCCCTCTAAATCAGAGATCTGCTAAGCAGGGTGGTATCTGATTAAGCAAACAATGGGTTTCTGCGTAACAGAAGGTGGTACCAAAGTGCTTTTCCAATCAAGGAACCAGAATGGGGACAGAAGGATAAAAGAAGTACTCACTATAGCTTCTTTTAAGCCAAAAAGCCACGTAGGGGGGTGAAGTAGAGCTGCTGGGTAGACTGAAGGGTTTCTGCGCAGGAGCTGGACACGTAGGATGGTTGATTTAAAGAGAACACCACGGATAAAACAGGCAAAACAGGGCAGAGTAACTGAAATAAGGACAGGACACGGCGTAACTGATTGACTGTAATAATAATTGATGATGATGAACAACTTTTGGCGTGGAAAGAGGGCTCTATATATACTAATTTCACTCATAGTGGAGGACCTTTCTGCCTGTGTGCGTGTAGTAACTGGTTTTCAGCGCAATGTGGCCAATTTGGGAGATTGGCACTAACAAGGCTCATCCCAATGGCACTGCTGATCATTATTTCAGCGTCACAAGTGTTTATAATGACCTTAATAACCTATTTGGTCATTGTAACTAAGGTACATAGCAACACTGACGTGTATTTGTATCTGAAATGGGCCACAAATGACGCAAATGGGCCACAAATGGCTATGGCTAATCATCAAAGGCCACGCTGGCTATGTTGCTCTTATGTATTCAAGGTTTTTTATTAATGAAACCTTGTAAATAAACCACGTAGAATCTACTAGTACCCTAGTTACACTTGTACACGTGTGGTAACTAGGGGATTAGCTATTTCCACGCATTTGGCCAATTTCCAATTAGATTATATAATCCACGCGCGGGGTTGGAGGATTAAACCCCAATTGGGCCTAACTCCCAAACTATACACAACACCTCAATTATAAGTCCATAATTGGTCATTTCACATATAGTATGCATATATAACAAGTACATACGTGTGTAATGTCCGTGTGACATATGTTTGTGGCCAATTCTTACGGGTAATTGGTTCAAGGTGAAGGAGTAGGAATTCAGGGGTACTTCCAGTGAGGGACCCTACATTAATTTGCATGAGGATTCAGAATATGACATAATATTCTAAGTTATCCTCAAGGTTTAGAAGTTATTTAGTATTTTTGTAAAAAGTAGTTATTATTTTAATTTATTACTTATTTTTATGGTGCCAGGACTTTGCTAAGCTTATTGGATAAAAATAAGTAAACTGAGTTTTTTGTACATTATTAGTCATATAAATGGGTCTTAATATTGTGGTAATAATGTCTCTTTTTATGTTACTTTTGTCAGGTTGGCTCTGACATAGTAGCAAGCTGACACAAACCGGGTGGGCAGATGGTCAGAAAACTGATCTATCCAAGATCTCAGCGGTGGTAGTGTGCAGGAGGGATGAAAGGCAGGAAGGAGCTGGTCTTGACTGCTTCTCCAGAGCTCAATTCGATCAGCTACTTAAAAGCTTGATCTTCTTCTGCCTGCACCCTTGCCATTCTGCTTTACCAAAATGCCGCTGACAACGCTCCACATGAGGCTTAGCCACCTCCAGCTGCGCCCTGGTAACTTGCAATAAAATATCTATGTATTCCAGTCACTCAACAGGGCAAGACTCGTTGATCTTGACCCTCATGGATCTTTATCCACAATCTATTTTTCTATCCTTCAACAAGACACGGATTCTTTTGAAGTAAGTGATATGATTCTCTAATTTACTGCGATGTTTCATTTTGTCTATGTAAAATTTCCTTGATATCTCACTTTCCTCACAAAAATTATCTTGTTTTCTCTCAAAGAACATGTGAAAAATATTTTTGGTGATCACAAAAAATAGGACCTGGCACCCTGACTGGTCATATTTGGCCTCCATTATGCCCAACAAGCTAGCTCTTGTGAGGACCCTGGGGTTCTTCTTTTTACCCTGTTCCAAGAAACTTACCTTTTGAAGATGTATATAGCCTTGAGAAAGAAAAAGTGAAGGACAACTTTCAATTTTTGCTCATTATTTAAAACCCTTTCTTTTTTCTGAGCCATTTGTCAAGCAGAAAAGAATAGTTTTTATTTGATGAAAGGAACTAAAAAAATTTCAAGCTATGTATAACACCGTGTTTCTCCTTGTCACTTCACTACCAAGCCAAGGGTATATCATTCATCATACTGCCCCACATCATACTTCACATGTATATTGACTGATTTGGAGCCCTTCCATACTCATAAAGCAATCATCTGCATATCCGTGAAAACCTCAAGAAAGAAAGGGAAAAAATTACACAAGGATTTGTTCGGTGGTAGAGAAGAGAGGAAAAGGAGGATTTGAATAAATAGGACGGTTCATGTTGGACATTTTTATGCAATCCATTATAACCACACGTCAGCAAGCGTCCCACGCCAAATTAGCAGGGGCGTGTGGTTAAACGCTTGCTGATGGGTTATGGATTTAGGTCCAACGTGAACCGTCCTAATAATTGCGTTCGAGGTCATAAAGAGTCGACTTCCCGGGACCACGTGACGCCCTCTTTATAGCTACTCGACTGTTGGGATGACGATGAGATGAGTAAGTTGCCGTTGTGCTTGACTTGGAACTATGCCATTTCGTCGTTGTATTTTTTCGTCAGTCGGTTGTATATGTAAGTAGTTGGAAGAGAGACCAGAAGTGTCCCAGAAATTGAGGGAAAGAAAGAACAAATGAGCACCGGAAGTTTCCTTTTACAAGATGGAAGATGTATGTTTTTCTTTTTTGAAAAGAGCCGTTGCAAGAGCAGTTCAAGGACGGACCATAGAGATCGAGATTGAGATCACGATAAGAAGTGAGTTAACGTGTAAGACATCCAGACGAATCAAGCGATATTTGTATAGCAGAAACAAGCCACAGAAAAAAATGAGATGAAAAAACTCGGGGCCAATTTCTGCCTTCCAAGCGGCGCTTCATTTTTCAGGTGTGTGACTCGGATGGAAAAGAGAAGGCTCAATTGGGCCTTACAATTACATAGCCTAAAGCAGGACACCGGGGTCGCATCTTTTCGAGATACTCTCGGGAGTCTAACAGACCAACTCCAGAATTTACCACGAGCGATCAAAGTCTGCCTTGCATTAAAATGGGGATACCAAAACATGGAATGACAGAAGTAATGGTAGTGCCTACTATATCGGAGGATCTATTTCTCTCTCTCTCTCTTCGTCTAGCTTTTGAAGGTAGAGAGGGTATATGATAGAGGCTCGCAGGGACGGCGAATTGAACACAGCAGTTCTTCGATGCGTTCGACTGGAGAGACGAGAATCGAAAGAGACGAGGAAAGAGAAAAGGGAAGTAGAAAGGTTGTGCAGAAAGTGGTAGACGGATAGATCTATAGCTCGACTCGGAGAGGTACCTTGTTCCCTTCGTCGTCCACTTGCTCTTCGATTTCAATTTCCCCAGAATCCGCGATTATAACCTTTTCGACCGGGCGGTCTCGGCTGTCAGTCTTGGATGACTCGATATCGTAGACAACATCCTTTAAAAACGCAAAAGTGGGGGAATATAGGTGTTAGAGAGGTAGGGGACCATGGAATGAATCAGATAGATTGGTGCTTACCATGCCTTCAAGAACTTTTCCAAACACAACATGTTTTCCATCAAGCCAAGAAGTCACAACGGTGCACAGGAAAAACCTAGTTTCATGATATAGTCAGCCAGCTTCTCGATATGCGAAAAAAACCCGGACTCGGAGAGGTTCTATCTTTGGCGGCAAGAGCTCAACTGTGAACCGTTAGTGTTTGCGCCTGCGTTCGCCATCGAAAGCGTTCCAGGACCCGTGTGCTTGTATTTGAAGTTCTCGTCAGCAAATCTATCATTCAAGCACACATGTAAAATACATTTCATCAAGTCGATCGGCAAATGATTGGTTTCGTTGTGTCCAGCAAGAGTTGTGGTCTTCTTGTGGACAAACTAACTTGTTGCCGTAAATGGATTCGCCACCGGTACCATCACCGTTGGTGAAATCTAATCAATACCATCGTCTCGATGAGGAGTCAGCTAAAAATAAAAATAAAAATCGGAAGAAATCAACGATGTACGTACCGCCACCCTGGATCATCTGAGAGAATCAGCGATCCAAAAAAAAAAAAAAAAAAAAAGGAAAAAAGAAAAAAGAGAAAATGCAAAAGAAATAAGTTTTTACGGGAAGGAAAGCATTCAGCTAAGTAATTTAAGTTGGAAGAAAAAAGCATATGCGGGGCCAAAAAATGTGCTAAAAGGCTTACGAAGTTCTTGATAATTCGATGAAAGCCAGATCCTTTGTATTTGAGAGGTGTACCATTGGCAGAAACGGTATTCCCAACAGATAGCACCCGAAAGTTTTCACTCGTTTTAGGCGTCCCTTTGAATAATCCAATCACTATCCGTCCCAATTTCTTTTATCCAAAGGGCAGAAAAAAAGGAAAATCCCGATTAATGATATGAAACACTCAAAGTGGAAGCTGATCCGAGACAAGGGAACAGAAACTTGGGGTACCTTGTCTCCACGTTGGATGTCGAAGAAGACTCTTAATATGCCAACCACGAAGAAAACAACATAATATAAGTATGATGATGAAGGGATTTAGATTTTCGGGGCTTTTTTTTTCTGACCCAAGCAATCAGACTGGTAACTTACTTCGACTGTATGACTGGGCCTTTGCGAGGCTGTTGAGAAGCCATGGTGGTGTGGAGTATGACAGCTACGAAAGCACTGAGTAACCAGGATAGCAGGGTCGCAGTTAAACGCATCTTGAGTTCAGGCTAGGGTGGTGTTCCGAAGTTTTCTTGCTTGTGTTTTCTATAGTTTCTCTCACTCTCAGTATGCGAGTGCGTGTACGTTAGTGGTGGGTTTTCTGTTCGCTGCAAGTTATGTATATAATTAGTTGGCTGCTGATCGATGAGGAGGCAACCATGGGCAATCTGAAATTCTCCAAGAAGAGCTGTCCACGACATGTCACAGATCTCCCTCTAGTCGGCTGGGTCGGCTATTGGTATCCTGATCCTGATCACCTTTGCCAGGATGTGAAAAAAGTTTGCAAACTTCTCAATCATCCCCATTTTGTCATTCCAGCGGCCCTTATGTGAAAACATCTCAATACTTGCAATTCAAAGCTTATTCATTTGCCATTTAAGCTTTCTCAGAGACTCTCCTAAAAACTTCAGAGATTTCCAAGGCTAAGATAGATTCATTGCCTTGTGTCAAACTCTTGCATGTCCTCTTCCAACGTATATCCTTCCAAAAATTTCAACTCATCCATCACCCTCATGTGTCAACTATCAAGACAACAATATTTGCTCCATGATTTATTCTTCCTCTACATGATTGCTTTCAACCCTTGATTCAGAAATAACACACCAAAAAAACTAGGCAACAACACTGGTACAATCTTTGTTTCAGAATCTTAGCCAATATATTTTAACTGCTCAATTCGGTTATCATTAACCAATACCTCAAATGTCACTCTCAACTTACCATTTGAGAACAGTATGAGATAGCTGAAATTTTTCAAGCACCAAATTACATCTTCAAGTAAACACTCTGGACATCCAAAGACAGATTCCTCTATCTCCTGAGGTCAATTGAGTTTCACACCACATTTGCTTCCTGTGGTATCAGAACCCATCTCCCTATTGCACATCAGCTTGCTCTTACTCTTGAGTGACTTGGATTCTGGTAACAGTGTGTCTGTTGGTTGATTTTCTCAAAATTTGAATGTTGGTACCAGAATAGTGATTAAGTTCACTCATTGCATTTTGGAGGCATTGATGTTTCTTGGACCAACATTTTTGAAGTGCCCCAACTCAACTTGCAGGGCCAAAATCTCAGAAGTTGTGAAGAATGAAGGTTTTGACTCTTGAGGGATGTGCTGGCTTCACTCTGGCACAACCAGATGGGTCACGCACCAACAGAGTGCCTGAAGATAGCTGTTCCCGACGTTAAAACTTTTGTCAAGAATCAGTGTTGCAAGGCCTGCATGAAAGGCCAGATGACACATCTCAAATTCAACCAGCATTTTGACGCTACGTCCCAACCTCTGGAAGTTGTACACAGAGAACTTGTTGGTCCGATTTTGCCTTCTTCAAATGGAGGGGGGCGCTATTTCCTCACGCTAGTCAACCAGTACACGGGATTCATCAATGTAACCATCTTAAAAGAAAAAAGTGATACTGTGACTGCTATAAAAAATTCAAGACTTTCTTTGAGAAGCAAATTGGGAAGTTGCTGAAGAAACTTGTCACCAATGGCGGAGGGGAATTCTGCAACAACTCTCTCTCTGAACTCCTTGAATCGCACGGAATTCCGCATAACGTCTCGCCTTCCTATACCCCACAACACAATGGGATTGCAGAGCGTGCAAACAGGACCATACTTGACATGACCCAATGCATGTTACTGCAGTCTCACCTTGCACCGGAATGGTGGGCTGAGGCGGTTAAGACGGCATGTGCCACTACCAACTTCTTACCTTCCCTGTCAAAGAGTCGCATGTCACCTCTTGAGCTCATGTTCAAGAAGCGCCCCAAATACAGTTGCGCGCGGCAAATCACTGTCCATGGTTGCCCGCAAAAATTCTAACTTAATGAAGCCTCTCTGTCTTCGCCCCGCAGGGCCTCCGAAGGAGGGACTTACTCCTTATCTGCCCCAGCCTGCCCTACTCTAAAACCATTTGAGGCCATTTTTTACTCGGCTGGCTGTACACTCCACAGTTTCTGTCTCCCAAAGATATGCCCTGTGAACAAAATGTGCGCTGCATTCTCAGCTTCATTTTAGTCCTCTCCACATTTATTCCATGACTCAGAAACTTGATTTGTAAGGATTCTTGTGATTTATGATTGCTTTCATGCTTTGTTGTACAGTATGCTATGCAAATGTGGAAATGAATGATACATGAGATACAGCAACTGATGTTGAAATACAAGATTGCAGCAAGAAAGCTATTAAGCAGATGTATCACCTGTAATACAGTCAACTATGGCACAGGTGAAACTCCATAAAATTTAGTTCGATGCTCAACCAAAACTTCACAATTTTTTAGAGCAGTGGTGTTGCAGCTCTGAGGGATGTGGATCCATCAGGATGAAAGATAAAAATCAGGCAAACATGAATGTCTATTCAGATTCACAACAACTGCTATGGTGAAGCTGTGAGATTTGTTTTAAAATTGTTACCACACAAACTCGTTTTAGAGTAGAGCGAGGCAGGGGACATTAGCTGTAAGTCCCTCCTTCGGAGGCCCTGCGGGGCCCACCTGCCCTCCAAAACCAGGAGGGACTTCATTCAGTTAGGCAAAAATTGAGTTGGTCGCGCGGGCCGACACCACACCCCCCAAAGGGGTCAAATAAAACCAATGACCATAGTTTTGGACTCCCTGGGATGAGGGCTCTTCCTTCAGAACTATCTCGGCTTAGCAATTGGGCCAGCCAAAAAAAAATTATTTTTTTATGGCTTAACCATCCAGACATGTGGCTTCAGGAGAGGAACTATGGGTTTATACCCCTCTATAAACTCATAGTTATAGGCTTATACCGCACTATAAACCCATAGTTATTGGTTTATACCAAGGTATAAGCCCATAGTTATGGACTTATACCTAGGTTGTGAGCAAATCCTGCCTCCCCCGGTTCTCAGGGGATTTTTTGCAAATTTCTGGTGCCCAACCATCCGGACATCACAAAAACACGTACAGTGATTTGCCGCGCGCAACTGTACAATTGCTTTTGGGCATTTGGATGCAAAGTCTGGATGCTAAAAACCGACGCCTACCAGAAAACAAAATTTGATTCTCTTGCTTGGGAAGGTGTCTTCATTGGATATGCCAATGATTATTCCTCATACAAGGTTATTCAACTAGACACCAAAGAAGTGATGCCTTCAGTAAAACATGTCTACTTTGATGAATCAGCATTTCCAATCTGTCCGGTGTTGCACAAAAGCCTCAACAACCATCCACCCATTGTTAGGCAATGCGGATTGACTCAACTACTACCGCCGTACCATCCTTGACAATATGGGACTGGTTCCAGGAAAAGGAGGAGCTTCTGCTGGGGACAAATTCATTACTGACATGTTTGCATGGAACAAGTGAGTCAATTCAGTTATTTCTATGTACTATGGTGGCTGACTGTGTACTTTTTTCTGTTCAGGCATGGATTACTGATAATTTCAGCTTTGTTCATGCCAGATCAGGAAAACTTTGCTTTCCAAACGCAGTGGATGGCTGGCATGATAATTACCCGAGATGAAAACAATGAGGTCTACGGCTTGGGACTTGTTTCAGATGTCACCTATTGGTTTTTCAAAAATGGTTATCTTCTAAGTACATCTAGGTACTGCAAGGAAACTTTTTTTTGGATCCCAATCTTGCTCACCTGGATCCGCGGGCTTAGCAAAAGCTACTATCAAGTCCATTTTGCAACACTATTTCAACAATTTGCTGGGCTTCCTCAAAACAAATGTGACATTCTAGTTCACAATGTGGTGGACTTCTCCTTGGCTCAGACAAACGGCTTTATCAGTGCGTATACCAAGGTTTTTGGAATCACAGACCAAGCTGCTATTCGCCGCAAACTCAAAGGCTGCCAGCAACATTTTAATGCACAAATCACCTGAGTCAAGAGAAACCAAAATGTGGTCAGAGACAATGAGGAGGTAAGCAATCATTGCATTCAGCCTAATATACCAACCGAGCAGAGGCTTACGCGTGATTTTCAAAATGAAAAGGGGGTCTTCCAAAAGATGTGCCTCTTGTTGATAGAGGAGCCTGTTGATGGTAACCCCAGCCATGAAGAGAGACTAGATGTGTTGCGTTGCCAATTCCCCCGGGCCAGGAAATGGATCAACTGGTGGACAATGGCCAATGTGAAGGCTCTTCTTTTTCCTGCGCGGAGGCCGCTCCTTGAGGACTCTCCTGGAGCCAATGATGGCCTTTCTGCTACAACCAACGCACATGAGAGCATGCATCAACTCTATTACATGATAAGGTACATGGTAACATCACAATACATCGAGGAGATTTAGGAGATATAACTAATTTCTTCAAATTGTGGCTGGTTTCAGTGATGGCAAGACAAGTCTGATGGTGGGAATGGCCCAGCTCTTCTCTTTTGTCAAGTTCTTAGAAGAAGACTATATTTCAGTGATGTGTGGAATCCCAGTCAAATATGGTGCCACCCACAACGCTGACACAAACGTGGCGCAGACAATGGGCTGGGACAAGAAACGCAAGCAAGCCCCACCCCCACCAAAGATCTCCAAGAAAATTACTAGACACGCTTCTGTGAATGATGGTTGGCCTCCAGATACAACAGAAGAATTAGTTCCCAAGACCAGTGGGAAAAAGAAGCTTGGGAGGCCTCTGGGTTCTCAAAAAATCAATTGCAGCATTTTCACAGCTTACCCTTTGTATCGGGCTTCAAAAAAGGAAAAACTGAATAACCAATGTTGTTTGGCAGCTGCCCCCAAAAGCCTGTGTGCTCTCTACAGCCCTCTGTGGCTGCGCGGCTCAACTGGAACTGGAAACACGCTTTTTCACACGCTAGTGAATCATTTCTCATCTTGTGCAACAGCCAAACTCTTGCTAGCTGGATCAATTTGCGGGCTCCTCACTACAGGCCATACTACTCTCTTTGACCACATAAATGCACTACATCCTGATTCATTTGTGCCTGGTCTTTTTGCCTCATGTGACAGCTTTATACAACACGCCCTGGATCCAACCAAGAACCCCACACAATCATTGGCAGGCTTGTTTTGAGTGGAAGAAGTGAGAAAATACTTGTGCGCAATCCATCATCAAAGCACTCAGACAAACTGGAGGAATTTGTTTGTCATCAACATTTTCAAGGTTATGTTTTAAGCAAACAACATAACCCCCGCAAATGTCTCAGTTCTCTTGAAAAACTGGGTTTTGTTTGGCTTGATTGGCTTATCAGAGCTTAAGTGCAAAACATTTGTCAAAGAACCAGAGCCCACTATAAGATTTCAAAGAAACTGAAGATAACATTTCAATCAGACAAGCTGGATACAAAGAACAAAATAGGAAAGACAGAAAAGTACCTGAAGGACAATCACGGTCTGGCGGGTGAGAAGGGACAAGAATGTGGGAAAAAGTGTGGAGAATGAAGAGAAGGGAAGAAAGGATGAAAGGACTAAAGAAAAAGGACGACAATACAAATGAGTGTGAGGAAAGAGAAATGGGACAGAAACATATGGTCGCTGAGATGATTTGAGAACCAATTGAGAGGCAAAGGTTGAGGTGTTTGATGAAGGTTGGCAAGTCAGGTGTTGAGCAAGTGAGAGTGCGCAAGTGACAATGGATGCAGAAAGAATATGATGAGATTGAAGAGAAAGGTTTCAGGTGTCGGGCTAATAGAGATAAAGGCGCGAGTGACAAGGGAGTTGGAGGAACAAGTTAATTGGATGATAAGAGATTTTAGTTGACTATAGCTATGAGTGTAGCAAAGTTCCCCAAGAAGAAAGTTCATAAGCAAGCAAGAGTGTTGTCTTAAATAGGCAAGGGGACAGGACTGAGGGGAGTGAACAGCTGGAGTTGAGGTCTTGGAGATGCAGGATGCGCATGAACGACGGAAATGCGGGAAACACTTGAATGAGTTTGGTGTCAAGGAAAAGGGAATGATGGAGATGGAAGTGGAAAGCAGATTTGGTGATGACAAGATAGGGTCATGGCATATGGTCTAGGCAAGTCAAATTGTGGATTCAAGTTTGATTATCAAAGTGCTTCAACATTGAGATACGCGGAGTTGCGACTGAAGGAAACCGTGTGGCTATTACTCTCAACACCCCCCCCTTTCCTCGAGTTGCAACACGCCAATGGAGAGGAGCAAGCGGAGGAAAGAGGGACGGGGGACTGACTTTGTCAGGAAGTCAGCGAGCATTGCGTTGGTAGCCGTGTACTGCACCGCTAAAATAAACCCATCCGGTGGGCTTGTCTGACACAGCATCGGACACAATTGTCCGATGCTGTGTCGGACAAGCCTGTCCAACAGGTTTGTCCGACAAGGGATCGGACAATTCTGTCCGATGCCATGTCAAACAAACCTGGTTCGATGGGTTTGTCTGACATGGGATCGGATGATTGTGTCCAATCCCGTGTTGGACAACCGGGTTCAATGAGTTTGTCCAACATGGGATCGAACAGGTTGTTCGATCCCATGTCGGACGACATCTGTCCGATGAGATTTTACTCATTGGACAGATTGTTCTATTCTTTTGAATCTGTCGCCGAGCAGGTCACTGGACCTGCTTGGCGAGCTCTTCTCCCAGCAGGGCAATGGGCTGCTCGTCCAAAGAGCTCGGCGAGCAGGCCAATAACCTGCTTGCAAAGAGCTGACCGGTGGCCTGCTCGGCGAGATCTTTGCTGAGCAGGCCAATGACCTGCTCGGCAAAAAGCTCTCTGAGCAGGCCAATGACCTGCTCGGCGAAGAGCTCGCTGAGCAGGTCAATGACCTGCTTGCGAATAGCAGGCCGGCCTGCTGTGAGCCGGGTAGGCTAACAGGCCGGCCTGCTCTGTGCTTGCAAGCAGGCCACTAACCTGCTTGCAAAGAGCAGGTCAAACCTGCTCACAAAGAGCAGGTCAAACCTGCTCACAAAGAGCAGGTCATCTGACCAGCTCAAATGAAAGCAGGTCAATGACCTGCTCACAATGACCTGATCTGAGCTCGCAGAGCAGGCCAATGACCTGCTTGCAAAGAGAGCAGGCCAATGACCTGCTCGCGAAGAGAGCAGGTCATTGGCGAAGAGAGCAGGCCAATGACCTGCTCGCGAAGAGAGCAGGCCAATGACCTGCTCGCGAAGAGAGCAGGCCAATGACCTGCTCGCGAAGAGAGCAGGCCAATGACCTGCTCGCAAAGAGAGCAGGCCAATGACCTGCTCGCAAAGAGAGCAGGCCAATGACCTGCTCGCAAAGAGAGCAGGCCAATGACCTGCTTGCAAAGAGAGCAGGCCAATGACCTGCTTGCAAAGAGAGCAGGCCAATGACCTGCTCGCAAAGAGAGCAGGCCAATGACCTGCTTGCAAAGAGAGCAGGCCACTAACCTACTCACAAAGAGCAGGTCATTGGCCTGCTCTTCGCCAGCAGGACATTGACCTGCTTGGCGAGCACAGAGCAGGTCATTGGCCTGCTCGGCGAGCTCAGAGAAGGCCAGCCTGCTCTTTGCAAGCAGGTCACTGGCCTGCTTGACGAGCTCAGTTCGCGAGCAGGTCACTGGCCTGCTCGACGGGCTCAGTTTGCGAGCAGGTCATTGACCTGCTTGGCGAGCTCAGAGCAGGCCTGCCTGCTCTTTGCAAGCAGGTCATTGGCCTGCTCGGCGAGCTCAGAGCAGCTCAGCCTGCTCTATGTGAGCAGGTCATTGACCTGCTCTTTGTGAGCAGGTCAAATGACCTGCTCTTTGCAAGCAGGTTAGTGGCCTGCTCGGCGAGCTCAGAGCAGGCCTGCCTGCTCTTTGCGAGCAGGTCATTGGCCTGCTTGGCAAGCTCAGAGCAGCTCAGCCTGCTCTATGTGAGCAGGTCATTGACCTGCTCTTTGTGAGCAGGTCAAATGACCTGCTCTTTGCAAGCAGGTTAGTGGCCTGCTTGGCAAGCTCAGAGCAGGCCGGCCTGTTGGCCTACCCAGCAAGCTCACAGCAGGCCAGCCTGCTATTTGCGAGCAGGCCATTAACCTGCTCAGCAAGCTCTTTGCCAAGCAGGTCATTGGCCTGCTCAGCGAGCTCTTCGCCAAGCAGGTCATTGGCCTGCTCAGTGAGCTCTTCGCCAAGCAGGTCATTGGCCTGCTCAGCGAGCTCTTCGCTGAGCAGGTCATTGGCCTGCTCAGCGAGCTCTTCGCCAAGCAGGTCATTGGCCTGCTCAGCGAGCTCTTCGCCAAGCAGGTCATTGGCCTGCTCAGCGAGCTCTTCGCCAAGCAGGTCATTGGCCTGCTCAGCGAGCTCTTCGCCGAGCAGGTCATTGGCCTGCTCAGCGAGCTCTTTGCCGAGCAGGTCATTGGCCTGCTCAGCGAGCTTTTCGCCGAGCAGGTCATTGGCCTGCTCAGCGAAGATCTCGCCAAGCAGGCCACCGGTCAGCTCTTTGCGAGCAGGTTATTGGCCTGCTTGCCGAGCTCTTTGACGAGCAGGCCATTGCCCTGCTGGGAGAAGAGCTCGCCGAGCAGGTCCAGTGACCTGCTCGGCGACAGATTCAAAAGAATCGAACAATCTGTCCGATGAGTAAAAACTCATTGGACAGATGTTGTCCGACATGGGATCGAACAACCTGGTCGATCCCATGTCGGACAAACTCATCAAACCCGGTTGTCCGACACGGGATTGGACACAATCGTCCGATCCCATGTCGGACAAACCCATTGAACCAGGTTTGTTCGACATGGCATCGGACAGAATTGTCCGATCCCTTGTCGGACAAACCTGTCGGACAGGCTTGTCCGACGCAGCATCGGACAATTGTGTCCGATGCCGTGTTGGACAAGCCCACCGGATGGTTTTTTTTTAGCAGTGCTGGAGTCAAATCTTGGAGGTCTTGATGACCTCCCGGATGAAGTGGAGCTGGATCTCCACATGGTTGAGCCGGCGGGAGTTAGAGTTTGCCTCCGAGTTAGCAACGGCAATGCAGCCTTGGTTGTCCTCATGAACGATAACGGGAGAGTCGTCGCTGGTGAGGCCAAGTTCGAGGCGAAGTTGGCGGAGCCATAAGATCTCAGTGGAGTACTCAACCAGTGCTTGGTATTTAGCTTCACACAAGGATAGGGACACCGCAGGTTGCTTCCGAGTGTGCCAGCTGACAAGATGGCCATTCTGTAACGTCAGGAACCCCATCACCGATCGTTCAGTTTGAAGACAATTGCCCCAGTCGGCATTGGTATAGCCGTGGAGGGAAGGAGGGTTGGCACGGTCATAGACAAGAGCATAGTCAGCCGTCCCCGAAAGATAGCGGAGCACGTGGGTAAAGGCCTCCCAGTGCAGGATGCCTGGATTTTTCAGAAACTGGTAGAGAGGGCTGACTGCAAAGCAAATGTTGGGTCTCGTGGCGGTGCTCAAGCAGCTAAGGGCGCCTACGGTGCTACAAAAGTTGACCCCTAGGGACTTGAAGCAAGCAGCCTCCGCAGTGGTAGCCTTAGCAAGATGAGAGTTTGGGACGAGTGGGATTGCAGCCAGGCGGCAATTGAGCATGCCGTAAAGTTCCAGAAGGGAGTTGACGGAGTGGCGCTGAGAGAGAACGATGGCTTCAGGATGATGGTGGATTTCAATACCCAAGAGGACGTCGGCTTTCCCCAGGTCCTTCATGTCGAACTCGGCACTTATCTCAGCCTTAAACAAAGCAATGTCACGTCCAAAAACAGCGATGTCGTCAACGTGCAGAAAAAGCCATGTCGGAGAAGGGGAGGACCGAAAAAATACGCAGGGGTCACAGACCAAAATGAGGAACCCTATACTGACGAGCCAAGAAGAGAGGCGATTGTACCAAGCGAGTGGAGCCTGTTTTAGCCCGTAGATGGCTTTGTTCAACCGGAGGCAGAAACTTTTGCTGTCAAGGTTGACTCCTTGGGGGATTGAGAGGTGAACCGTCTCCTCCAGATCGGCATTGAGGAAAGCGGTCTTGACGTCGAGCTGCTCAAATTGAAGGTGGTTAATTGCGGCGTACGAGATGAGAGCCCGAAGAGAGTTGAGGCAACCAGTGGGCACGAACGTCTTGGAGTAATCTATTCCTTGAGTTTGAGAGAAACCCTGCGCGCAAAGGCGGGCCTTGAACTTGGGATCCCCATTAGGAGGAGTGAGCTTGATGCAAAACACCCAGGTGGTCCCCACAGTTTTGATGACGGGAGACAGATCCACAACGTCCCAGACACCGAGGCGAGCCATGGCGGCCAACTCCTTGTCAATTGCTTCTTTCCAACCAACAGAGTTGGGCCCAGAGATGGCTGCATGATAGTGGGAAGGGACAGAGTCCTCAGCACTCATGATCAGGGCACGAGGACGTCAAGGGTGAGGAATGATGTTCGCTTCGCTGATATCGCCAATGATCTCATTTGGAGCCTTATGAGCAGTCACCGCCAGGAGAGGAGTAGATGGAGGCGCCTCAAACAATTCCTCAACGGAAACAGGAGGTGTAGTCGGAGGAGAGGCACCGGGAGGCAATCCTGAAGCGCTTTCAGAGGTTGCTGAAATTGACGGAGTGCAATCAAAAAATTCATCATTGTCAAAATCCAAATTTTCATCCGCGCTGCAAGGGTTGGAGATGCCAGGGAAATCCAACTCACTGAAGCGCGCGTGGCGAGCGACAACAAGCTTCATATCCTTGAGCCGGATGATCCTGAAGGTAGTACCGTCGTTTTCATAATCAACAAAAATACTTCGTTCTCCCGTTGCCCCAAATTTCCAAGATGGATGAGTATGTAAGCAAGCGAGATGTAAGCGAGGCAGCCAAATGCGCAAAGGAGAGACAGCGGAGGGGGTGAATCAGTCCACAGCTCGTAGGGAGAGGTACCACCGCGCAAGGCAGTGGGAAGAAAGTTAGAGACGAATGTGGCAGTATTAACGGCCTCTGCCCAATATGAGTGAGGCAGGTGGCTCAACATAAGAATGCACCTGGCCTTTTCAATGATGGTGTGATTCGCCTGTTCCGCGAAACCATTATGTTCTGGTGTATATGGAGGAGCCAGGATGTGTTTGATTCCTCGAGAAGAGGTGAATTCTTCAAACGCATGATTCACGAACTCCCCCCCTGTCAGAGACAATCTCCTTCACGGTAGAGTTGAGTTCATTTTTCACAAGCGCCAACAGCTTCTTGAACTCGCCGAGTGCATCTCCCTTTGATTTGAGAAATCGAACAAATTTGAAGGACGAAAACTGGTCAACACATGTCAGGAAATATTGAAAGCCAGAGACAGAGGAGGGGTTGACGGGGCCAACGAGATCAAGATGAAGGCAATGAAGAGCAAAGAGCGCCGGAGAGAAATGACTTGAGAAGGGGAGCGAAGTCATTTCGGAACATGAACATACATTACAGTTGTCAGAGGTCGGACAAGGTAGACAAAGACCCCTCAAAATCTCGTTGCTGGGGTGCCCGAGTCTATGATGCCATAGTTGTGAGCCATCAGATCTCTTAGAGACGTAAGCGGAAGGCTTCCCAGCGGCAACAAACAAGAGATTGTCTTTGATGTTTCCTTCGAAGAGAACAGAAGTCGCAGTGGTAACCTTGTGTTAAGGATTAATTCAAAATCATCAAGATTGAGAATTGAGATGAATTGAATATGCAACGTGAATGCATCGAGTGAATTCCCGCGACCAGTCCGAAGTTGAAAAGGTTCAGAGCCTAGAAAAAACTTCATCGTTTCCAACTCCGTCGAACATTGCCAGGCCCTTAATTCACTGCTCGATCCAATCCTAACTGCCGTTCAATTCCGCACTCACTCAACTCTCTCAAGACACCAAAGATTCAGGAGGAGCAAGGAGTAGCTCAAGTGGAGGTATCGTCGGGTTTTTCTTATCTCTTGTTTTCTTGTTTCTCTCAGTTTTTTACGTCTTCATGATCACTTATCGATTCCTCACATTCATTTAATAGGCTTGTTGCTATCGTCCGTTTATTTTCCTATTTACATCTTTGCGTCGTCTGATTTAGTTGTAGGCCAGGAACTGAACTATAAGAAGGTACTTAATAATATTCACTCATTTTCGATTATTATGTTTTCTTCATTATTATGTCTTTTCATTTATTGATCTTCACTACATTCCAATTCTAGTTGTTACTACTATTAGCTTTAAGTGTTAGCTGCAATAGAGTGTACAAGATCTCAAATTCCTACACCTTGAAGGTCTCCCCGGATTTTGTGATAGTGAGGGAGTCAGCGAGGAGTTGCACCAAGGAAATCAACCGTTGGGAGATCCGAGAAACATATAAAGCATTCTCCAGACGGATAAGCTTCCCACCTCTCATGATGGACTCCGTTCCATGCCCTTTTGCCACCAGAGGGGTAACAGGATCACCGGTCCTGATTGTGATGTTGGCTTTGGAGAAATTTGTGAAGAGGGAACGATTGCAAAGCATATTATGAGAGGCAGCCAAATCGAGGACAAACAGATCTTGATTAGCGGACGTGGTGGAGGCCATCAAGACGGTGGCGTGAGCAAAGCTTGCACTGGCGTTGCTGGGACCCTTGTTCTTCCTTTTAAAAAATTCCTCTTTGAGATGAGGGGATTTCTTGAAGCATTGGTCTTCCGAGTGAGACTTTGCCAGAGGATTATGTTGCCTGTTTGCACAGTAATAGAGAACCTTCCTTGGAAAAGCCAAGGAAGACGATGGGGCAGTGGTGACGAGAGCGGAGGCAGCTGGAGAGTCATTGAGCTCTTTATTCAAATGATGTGTTTTGAAAGTTTGGAGAGCATCAAGGACCAAATATGGTGTTTCAACGGATTCTTCTGTCATAGCAATTTTATCAACTAGCTGATTGAGTCCCTTAGCCCGCATAAGCTTCCCCAGGATGACGTAAGAGATAATGGTGGGTGGGATGTCACACTGCCGGCATTAACCGGTCGAACACGGCAGTTCGAGCGGTGCTCGAACAGCCGTGTTCGACCGGTGGTCGGACAGGCACTGTCCGACCGAAGCACCTGCCGGCGGGTCGGACAGGCCTGTCCGATCAGTTCCTGGGACCGGTTGCACAGGACCAGCCGGGACCGGTCGGACAAATCTGTCCGACCAGTTGGCTCTCGCTTCGGTCGGACAGTCTCCGTCCGACCACCGGTCGAACACGGCTGTTCGAGCACCGCTCGAGCAGCCGTGTTCGACCGGTTAATGCCGGCAGTGTCAATGCCAACCGATTCAATGTCGAGTAGAGAACGCCTCATGTCGTCAATGAAGGTTTGAAGATTGCCAGAGTAAGTGAGGGCGGACCACTTCATAAAAACTCGGCCTTGGTTGATGACAGATCTTGAAGCATATTGATTGGAGATCTTTGTCCAGAGGTCAACAGCACTATTGAATGTGATCTTGTCGATCACCTCGTTGTAACACCGCTTGTTGATCCTGGAGACAATGTAAGAAATGGTGTCATTGTTGTCCTAGAGATATGCGGTCGTGACTTCAAGCGGTGCTCCGTCATCCATCTTTGCAACGCAGACGTAGTACACTTTCTTTCCCTGTAAGAATATTTTCATTCGAGAGCTCCACACAGTATAATTATTGCCATCCAACATGGGAAGATTGTGGCAATTGATCTTGTCGTTCTTGGTCATGTCGGATTGTCCTTCGTTGGTAGTTTGGGAAGATTGCTGCCGAGACTGTAAATCTATAAGATTTCAAAGAAACTGAAGATAACATTTTGATCAGACAAGCTGGATACAAAGAACAAAATAGGAAAGACAGAAAAGTACCTGAAGAACAATCACAGTCTGGCGGGTGAGAAGGGACAAGAATGTGGGACAAAGTGTGGAGAATGAAGAGAAGGGAAGAAAGGATGACAGGACTAAAGAAAAAGGACGTCAATACAAATGAGTGTGAGGAAAGAGAAATGGGACAGAAACATACGGTCGCTGAGATGATTTGAGAACCAATTGAGAGGCAAAGGTTGAGGTGTTTGATGAAGGTTGGCAAGTCAGGTGTTGAGCAAGTGAGAGTGCGCGAGTGACAATGGATGCAGAAAGAATATGATGAGATTGAAGAGAAAGGTGTCAGGTGTCAGGCTAATAGAGATAAAGGCGCGAGTGACAAGGGAGTTGGAGGAACAAGTGAAATGGATGATAAGAGATTTTAGTTGACTATAGCTATGAGTGTAGCAAAGTTCCCCGAGAAGAAATTTCATAAGCAAGCGAGAGTGTTGTCTTAAATAGGCAAGGGGACAGGACTGAGGGGAGTGAACAGCTGGAGTCAAGGTCTTGGAGATGCGGGATGCGCATGGACAATGGAAATGCGGGAAACACTTGAATGAGTTGGGTGTCGAGGAAAAGGGAATGATGGAGATGGAAGTGGAAAGAAGATTTGGTGATGACGAGATAGGGTCATGGCGTATGGTCTAGGCAAGTCAAATTGGGGATTCAAGTTTGATTATTGAAGTGCTTCAACACTGAGATACGCAGAGTTGCGACTGGAGGAAACCATGTGGCTATTACTCTCAACACCCACTTCAACCAAACCTCGTCTCAATGTCCTCTCCGTGCTGGAATTCCCCAAAGTTTTCCATCCTCCTCACCTTTACTTCAACATTGAAGTTGGCAACATCTCCGGGACCGATGCGGCACAATCTTTCATGGCCTCCATAGCGTGGCCGTTTTTACTGAAGGTGGGAACCCAATTGTATGTTCTACACTCCCGCAGGTATTGGACTGGCAAACATTATTGGTGTAAAGTTCTCCGCAACTCGGCTGGGGTACTAGGATTGTGGTTGCACAATGATATGGAAAATGATGGCTATGCTAATCTACTCAGCCCTGATCTAACAGAAATTGGTGGGGCCGAGCGCCACACGCAGTGGGTCTTCTACTCAAAGATGTGGAATGATGAGGAGAAAGTCTACGTGGATGAGAAGATTATTCAGATTCAAAAAGAACATCTACATGCGCCGGGAAAATTTCCATTTGTCAAGCTCAAACAAATCCTCCGATACCTACCAGCCAAATGTACCTAGGTAGGATCGGATGATATCCCAGATGGCAAATCTTCAAAATCGGATGTGGAAATGGTTGCAGGGGATGTTGCGGTGGTTCCAAAGGACATCCACGTGGCTCCGACCAAAACAATTGTAGTTCCAAAGGTGCCGTCCAAAGCCCCTGGTCAAAACAAATCTTCGGCTTTGACAAATCAAGAGGTAGTGCCTCCAAAGGAGGATATGCTAAAAGCTGAGAAAAAAAGGGTAACCCGTTGTTCATTGAGGAATCCTACAATGATAAAGATCAAGAGGAAAGTTTAATTTGTTCTTCATTCCCTCAGCCTCAGGCGCCTAATTGTGGCAATCACACAGTTTCATTTTTCATATTTCCCAAAATTCAGACACACATTGCTCTTCTCCTGTGCTGCTCTGCAGAAGTAGAAATGTAAAATTCTTTGCGCAGCACTCACCATGTGAATGGGTTATGCCATGTGAGGCTGGTAGGTTGTAATTCTGCGCATTTGATGGTGCATCTGGTGTTTTTATATGGCATTTTCATTGCAGGGCATATGCCCTGTATGACATGCTTGGTAAATTCATATCTCTTGATGGGCTTGATGTGTTTTTACATGTCATTTTGTGCAATGGTTATTTTTGCGCAGGCATTATAAAATAGATTACCATGTAAAATTAGTAAAAAATAGGCTGTAAGGTAATTTCACAGGGGATTAGGTTCACGGGGGTTAAGCCATGTGAATAAACACTTTGTAAAATTCTACCTCCCCTTATCAAAATGAATGTGCATTATGAGGTTGAACTTAGAAAATAATTAGGTGTTGTGTGAAATTCCTGGTTAATTAATTCACTCTTATATTACTTCACACTTATACACAACAAGGTGTGGATATTTTAATATGAAAATGTCTGTATTAAAGAGAAGAATAAGAAGAGAACATTTTTGAAGCCTTTTGGGCAACATTGTTGTCTCTAAGGCTGACAAAGTTGTTATTGATAATAAATGCCTCTTTGAAGTTCAATAAGAAGGATGAAGAGAGTTGTGATCAAGCAAGCAGAAGAGTGGTCGAGAGAAGAAGAGATTGGAGAGAAGCTTACTAGTCAACAAGAAGGTGACCCCAAATGACCACTGGATAGTGAGGAAGAGGGAGGACCTTGGTGAGTTGAGTAGTGAAGGTTGTCCAATGGCTTGTTCAGCTGGTGTAGTGGTTCTGGTTGAATGATCTGAGGAAGGTTTTTCTGAGTTCCGCGGGGAAGATGAACTCAGGAGATCAAATTGAATATATGCAATATGAATAGAACTTAGAAAATAATTAGAACTTAGATTAATATTATTCCACTCCTCAGTGGAATAATACAACATAAGTATGACACATGTAATATATGAAATTGAAGCTTGGATTAAGGAGAATCTGAGAGAGGCACTGTTGGATTATTTTGGGCAACAGTGTTGTCTCTAAGGATGACAGCATCTCCAAGTCCAATCCCAGCAAATTCAGATAGCCCTGCGTAGCTCTAGCATATCCCTGTCCCAGGAACTGCATGTACCTAATACCCTTGGATATCCATAATGTGTCCACCAGTACAGTTGCATACTCCATTCCATGGCAGTGCCCTGCCTGCAAAATAAAAATTAAGAAGCCAGCCCTTGCCCTGGGCACCAAGAGTGAATACCCATATAATCCTTACCATATTTTTGAGCTTCCACAGAGTTGTAGAGTTCAACAATATAGTTGAAAAGCATTTGGCTGACTATTTTTTTCTATTTTTCATTTTTATGCTTACCATTGTGGGCAGCACTCCGTAAATCAATACTTGAGTCCATAAATGAAGTTTTATGATTAATATGTTCTTGGGTTTAGAACTCTTAAGCCTTAATTAAATATCACATAAATAATATAAAAAAGGGCTTTAAATGAGCTCAGAGGATCATGTTACACCTCTTCCAGAGGCATGTGGAACCCTTTTCTTGCTTTCAATATTTAGTCCCCAACATTTTGGAAACTGGCCAAATTGAGTGCTGTTTGATGAGGTCCGCAACTGTATTCATCTTCTGGGTACGGTTACAGCCAGCTCTAGGTGGGGGCAAAAATGTACCAGCCCATTGGGCTGGTGTCCATAGACGCCTCAACAGACACCAGCCCTTGGTGAGAAGGCTTGCCTGCCCACCAGGCTGGTGTAAACCAGCGCAAGCAGGTTAGCCTACCCATTAGGCTGGTGTACACCAGCATGGGAAGCAGGTAAGCCTGCTTGCAGAGCTGGTTTACACCAACATGGCGAGCATGTGAGCCTGCTTGCAGAGCTGGTGTATACCAGCATGGAGGGCAGGTGAGCCTGCTGTACAAGAGCTCAACATGCAGGTATGCCTGACCGCCATGTACACCAGCTTGGCAAGCAGGCTAGCCTGCCTGCCCATTGGGCTGGTGTCCGTAGAAGCGTCAACAGACACCAGCCCTTGGTGAGCAGGCTAGCCTGCCCACCAAGCTGGTTAACCTGCTTGCCAAGCTGGACACCAGCTTGGTGGGCAGGCAAGCCTGCTCGCCAAGGGCTGGTGTCCGTTGAAGCACCTACAGACACCAGCCCAATGGACAGGCAGGCACACCTCAGGATGTAAACGGGTTGGGTTTGGGCCAAAAAAGCATGCCCAAACCCGTCCCAACTTTTTATTGGGTCAGGGTTGGGTTGGGTCAAATTGCAAGATTTGCTGCCCAAACCCAAGCCCGTTTTGGGACATTTCGGGTTTGGGTTGGGTTGGGTCAGGCCGGGCTGTATGGACCGGGAAATTTCTGGGCTTTTTAAGGGCTCAGGAACCTTTTTTGGAGCCGAGACAACAACCCGATCATCAAATTGCCTGCCCAAACCCGGCCCGATTAGTTTCCAGGTTGGGTTGGGTTGGGTTTGGGTCAGGTGATTTTTGCTGAAAACCTGCCCAAACCCAACCCACAACCCATTGGGTCTCGGGTCAGGTTTGGGTTGGCCCGCCCGATTATCATCCTGAGGCACACCTGCTCACCTAGCTGGTGTACAGTGCCTCGCCATATAAATCTGGCGCATTTTGTTCAAGTCTAGTAGACCAACCAACGTACTTGAAGTCCCAAGTCTTGGTCCAGGGGTGCAAAAAGGGTTCAAAAGAATGAATCTGAAAAAATAAATCATATTGAAAACTATTTGTAATTTATAAAATTGATTTTGCTTATTGCAGATTTTCAAAAATCTTTAATACTAGTGCTTGGAAAAATCCAAAAAAATTTGGAGAGTATAGCCTGAGATGTGAGGGAAATGATAATAAATGAAAAAATTTTTACCAAATGAAATATTGGATCACAGTGGTCAGCAAAAAAGAGACTAAATTGGAAATTTGGTGCCTTAACTAACCCCTTTTGGGACTCCCAAATGCCTCACTCCACAGTATCCAAAAAACCTAGCGGTAAATTTTTTGAATTTTTTTTCATTTACTTTCATTCTTTTCACATGTCCAGCTGTGGCCTCCAATTTTTTTCAGATTTTTTCAAGCACTATTAAAGATTTTTGAAAATTTGCAATAATTGAAATCAATTTTATATATTACAAATAGTTTTCAATATGATTTATTTTTTCAGATTCATTCTTTTGAACCCATTTTGCACCCCTGAACCAAGACTTGTAACTTGAAGTATCTTGGTTGGTCTTCTAGACTTCAACAAATTGCGCCAGATCTTTCTGGCGAGGCACTGTACAGTGCCTTGCCAGAGGGATCTGGCGCAATTTGTTGAAGTCTAGAAGACCAACCAAGATACTTCATGTTACAAGTCTTGGTTCAGGGGTACAAAATGGGTTCAAAAGAATGAATCTGAAAAAATCAATCATATTGAAAACTATTTGTAATTTATAAAATTGATTTTGCTCATTGCAGATTTTCAAAAATCTTTAATAGTGCTTGAAAAAATCTGAAAAAAATTGGAGGCCACAGCTGGACATGTGAAAAGAATGAAAATAAATGAAAAAAATTCAAAAAATTCACCGCTAGGGTTTTTGGATACTGTGGAGTGAGGCATCTGGGAGTCCCAAAAGGGGTTAAGGCACCAAATTTCCAATTTTGTCCCTGTTTTGCTGACCACTGTGATCCAATATTTCGTTTGGTCATAAAATTTTCATTTATTATCATTTCCCTCACATCTCAGGCTATACTCTCCAAACTTTTTTGGATTTTTCCAAGCACTATTAAAGATTTTTGAAAATCTGCAATAAGCAAAATCAATTTTATAAATTACAAATAGTTTTCAATATGATTTATTTTTTCAGATTCATTCTTTTGAACCCTTCTTGCACCCCTGGACCAAGACTTGGGACTTCAAGTACGTTGGTTGGTCTACTAGACTTGAACAAAATGCACCAGATTTATATGGCGAGGCACTGTACATACACCAGCTTGGGAAGCAGGCTAGCCTGCCCACCAAGCTGGTGTGCAC
This sequence comes from Puccinia coronata f. sp. avenae, assembly GCA_002873125.1. Classification (NCBI taxonomy): domain Eukaryota; kingdom Fungi; phylum Basidiomycota; class Pucciniomycetes; order Pucciniales; family Pucciniaceae; genus Puccinia; species Puccinia coronata. The sequence goes on along the minus strand of PGCI01000239.1, from coordinate 88,410 downwards.
CAGCTTGGCAAGCAGGGCTTACCTGCCCGCCATGCTGGTTGACACCAGCATGGCGGGCAGTGGGGTACTATACCTACCTGCCAGAGGCCAGTGTCCGTAGACGCGTCTACGGACACTAGCCTGGTGCGTAGATACAGTCCGCCAGCAACCAGGAGTGGCTCCAGGGGATCTGTACCCATTGCTGGTCTGGTCTCTTTGGCTGAAATCCAGGCCCCTGAGCTGGGGACTGTACCTTCTCACCAGAGGCCATTGTCCGTAGACGCATCTACGGACACTAGCCTGGTGGGTATATACAGTTGCCCAGCAACCAGGAGTGGCTCCAGCACTGCGAGAAAAACTTGCTCAACTGCTTGCAGTTGGCATGCGAGGAACTCAAGTTTTACTTGAGTCAAGCGTTTGATGCGCAGTGACTGTGCATCATGCACAGTCACTGCGCATCCGAGCTTGCAACAACTAAGGACCTAAGTAATACTCAAGTTGCCGCACGTCAACTGCAAGCAGTTGAGCAAGTTTTTCTCGCAGTGCAGGGAGCCTTGGCCACCATTGGGCTGGTCCCTGTCCATGAAGCAGAAGGGCATATGGGCCTGATGGTGGGTACAGCCCCCTTAGCTATTCCTGGTTGCTGGGGGACTGTACCTACCCACCCAAGGTGACCAATATCTTTAACCAGGCCCTCACAGGCAGTGTCTTCCCCGCCGCCTGGAAATGTGCTGTAACAGCCATCATCCCCAAGGCGGGGAAGGACGACTACACTGACCCTAATGCATATTGTCCAATTGCCCTGCTCAGTGGGACAGGAAAACTTTCCAAAATGCTGATTGCGCAGCGGATAACAACATGGGTGGAGAATGCCGGGTACTGGCGGACGGCCACCCAGACAGACAGAAAGGATCTGGAACCAAGGATGCGCTGGTGCTCTTTGATACATGGATCCAAAAGAAATGGTTGGAGAAGAAAAATGTGGCAAGACTTTTCCTGGACCGTAAGTCCGCATACCCTTCAGTACACCTGCCAAGACTGATCCACTACTATCCTAGCTGCAGTTCCCGACTTATCTAGTCAACATTTTTGAAGCTTTCCTGGGAAACCGGCTGACGACCATCAGAATGTTTCCTGGGAAACCGGCTGACAACCATCAGAATGGACGATTACACGTTGAAACCCTTCCCAATTGAGATTGGCCTCCCTCAGGGATCTCCACTCTTGGTCATCCTTTAAATTCTTTACAATAACTCCCTGTTACTAACAGATTTCTCACTAGACAGGGACGCAATCTCCATTGGCTATATTGACAACATAGTTCACCTTGTCGTGGCAAAATCACCTGACAGAGCCACTCAAGAACTGATGCTTCTGAGTGATCACTTGCTGCGGTGGGGTTCAAAATTTGGTGCAATCTTTGACAAGACAAAGGCTGTAATCATATGGATCACCAGGAGAGAGCATCCCTCTGACACCTTCATGTTTGTCAATCAGACGCTGAACACCTCAATGGAGGTGAAGTGGCTTGGCGCCATCATAGATTGTAAGCTGACGTACACGCCAATGTTTGCACACCTAGAACAGAGGGCCACTGGAACTATCAGGCAACTCCGCCAACTGGGTGACTTGCGGTGGGGATTGAAGGAGAAGGGCCAAGTCCGCTTAATGGAAGTGGTATTGCTGCCCAGGGTATTGTATGGTGCCCTCCTTTAGGCCACCACCCATAATGGCACCAAGATGAAAACATTAGCTGAGAAAACTGACGTCCTGGCAGCCCACTACACGCTGGGGACTTTAAAATCTACCCCGCATACCTGGCTCTGATCCAGATCGGCGGTTAAGGAGACACTCTCAACCCTCAAGGCAACGTACATGAAGTTCTTTGCTAGGAAACTCACTAGGCGGAGCCAGAACAAGCGGGTCAAGAGAATCCTCTTGATTCAAGGCTTTGACAGGGAGGATTGGATTGGAAAAGCCTGCCCGTAACCACAAGAACAAATTGACAACCTCCAAAAATTCACTCCAGAAACCATCCACATACCCTTTAAAGTTCCAAACCCCCACCTCCAAGCCCCGTACCTCAACCTCAGCCTCTCCAAGGAGGAAGCCAAGGAGGCCATCACTAGCTTAGTATCAAATCTGTCTGCACTCCCCAGCCACGTGATTATCTATACTGACAGATCTTATGACAGAGAGAAGGGCAGTGCAGGGGCAGCAGTCTGCCTCAAGCGGGGCCTGGCTGTTACTTTGGCCTTAGGGGTGAACCCATACATCTCCAATCATGAGTGCAAGGTGGTTGGCCTCCTGTTGGCTTTCATATTTTGAGAATAATACAGGCATACAAACATGTGATGGACGTCCACATACTAACGAACAACATTGGTGTCATCCTTTGCACACAGGACCTGGAGCGGCTAAATCAGGGCAGTACCTTTTTTGGGAGATAGAAGATTTGTGGTGCTAAGTTTGGAACAATGTTAACACCAATCTTGTCTGGTGCCCAGGGCATCAAAATATCCTAGGAAACAAAGCTGCTGACTCCCTAGCTAAGGAGGCCACATCAAGAAATGCAACCCCAGACCAAGTGTTACCAGCAAGCGCGGCAAAAGGCATTGAACACATTGCCAAGATCATCCAAACCTCAAGCAAACAAACCCGCCATCAAAAGATCTCCCCCCTCCCCATTGTATACCCAGCCCTCATCAACCAATTGACCTTGGGCCACTCACCCTTATACCACCACCTTTTTAAGTCAAAAAGGCACCTCAATCCCATTTGCCCTTTCTGCCCTGGCAGAGAGACCACCTTACATCTATTTGATTTCTTCCCCAAGCATTGGGTAGCCTGACAGTCCCTCCGCCTTCAAGCCAAAAGGGATAAAATTAAGTTTCAGTGGAATAAACCACACCTCCTTCTTCAAGCACCAAAAGCCGGAAAGGCAGTGGCGGAATTCCTCAAGGCAACAAACCGTTTCACATACCTGTGATGAATAATTTTTTTCTTTTCCCAGTCTTTCCTTTCCTCTTCTTTCTGTTTCTTTTATCCTGTTTTGATATATGAGTTTACTTGTGTCTTTTTTTCTTTGTGGATGTTTTCAGATTGGTTATTCATTTACTTGTAGGTATCCTGACACTTAAGATTCATAGTGTGCAATGCTAAAAGCCAAATTACACTCAAAAAAAAAAAGGCCAGTGTCCGTAGAAATGTCTACGGACACTAGCCTGGTGGTAGATACAGTCCCCTAGTGACCAGAAAGGGGGGCTGTAACCATTGGGCAGGTCTCTGTGGCTGAAACATCAAGCCATATCAGCCCAATCACCCAGGGCAAACCAGGGTCATGAGAGGCAGACAGGTTACGTGGTCCTGTACGCATATCAGGTAATGGAGGTCATGTTACATAAACAGGACAAGCTGTCATGATCATGACATGCAGCGCAAATGGGCAACCTGTCACATGCGCAGTGACTGCATGGAGGGTTTCACAGGCCTGTCAACTACAGGTTACCTACATGAAATGCAGTCCTGTGAATTGTGCGTGACACAGGGAGCTGTAATTTTCTCTGTGACATGCATCACCGTGCAACCTTATGTCATACATAACCCCAATATGCCCGTGGTGAATGGTGGGTACAGCCCCCTGAGACATTTCTGGTCGCTGGGGGACTGTACCTTCTCACCAGAGGCCATTGTCCGTAGACACATCTACGGACACTAGCCTGGTGGGTATATACAGTCGCCCAGCAACCAGGAGTGGCTTCAGGGAGCCTTGCCCACCATCAGGCTGGTCCCTGTCCATGAAGCATCAGGGCATATAGGCCCAATGGTGGGTACAGCCCCCTTAGCTATTCCTGGTTGCTGGGGGACTGTACCTACCCACCCGAGGCCAGCGTCCGTAGTCATGTCACTTGTCAGCCTTAGAGACAACACTGTTGCCCAAAAAGATTCTTCATTGTCCTTTCCAGACTCCCCTCATTTTTCTGATCATTTTCATCTATTATTGTCCATAGTTGTGATGTATAATTGAGGAGTAATTACACCTTGAACATCTATTATTTTCTAAGTTCAAACCATGTTGAATATATGCATTTCAATCAACAAGATTAACCATTTTTTCAGCTGGCTGAATGAAAAACTTCATCATCACTCAGAACCACCAACTTAGGAGAAACAGACCACTTTGGACAACTCAACTCCTCACTACTCATCAACCCAGGTCCCACCCATTCCCCTTGTCGTATAGTCGTGGTCTTTTGGTGTCACTTATTGACTAGTAAGCAGTTCTTGCCAAGTTCTCTTTCTTCAAGTCTCTTCTGAGCTCTTGATCCTTTCACCTCTTCTACTTATCATTCTTCTTCATTCAAATAAAGAATCAAACCAATCCAAACATATCATCCTTGCTTCTGTGGACTGCTGCTAAAATCCACATAGTTTTTCTGTTACATAACCTTTGCCAGTTTCCTTTGGCATAAAAAAGAAAGGCAGTCTCAGAATGAACCTTCTCTGTTTCTCAAGAGAAGAGGGGTTAAGCTTAGCTGCCCTTAAACCATCCTCCTTTAAGGAGAGTAGTAGAATTGCCCATAGAAGGCTTGATATCATCATCATCAAAGTTATAACTGTATTTCTCTTCTTCCTCTTCCTCCTTTTCTTCCCCTCAATAGTTATTCTCTCCTTCTCCTTCTTGGAATCAACTATTGTGCCCCCAATTTCTTGTGTCCTGTTGTCACATAAGAGACCCAGGCTCACATCACTCCTGCTTGCCAAGCTGGTGTATACCAGCATGACAGTCAGGCTCACCTGCCCCCCATTCTGGTGGACACTAGCTTGGCGGTTGGGCAGACCTGCTTATTGATCTGGTGTACACCAGCATGGCAAGCAGGTGTGCCTGACTGTCATGTTGGTGTACACCAGCTTGGCAAGCAGGCTCACCTGTTTGCCAAGCGGGTGTACACCAGCTCGGCAAGCAGGTGGGCCTGCCCACTGTGCTGGTGTACACCAGCATCACGGGCAGGCACACCTGCTTGCCAAGCTGGTTTCACCAACACAGCGGGCAGGCACACCTGACTGCCAAACTGGTGTACACCAGCATGGCAGGCAGGTGAGCCTGCTTGCTGAGCTGGTGTACACCAGGATGGCGGTCAGGTGAGCCTGCTTGCAGAGCTGGTGTACACCAGGATGGCGGGCAGGTGAGCCTTCTTGCCAAGCTGGTGTACACCAGCATAGCAAGCAGGTGTTCCTGACCACCATTCTGGTGTCCACCAGCTCAGCAAGCAGGCTCACCTTCCCGCTGTGCTGGTGTACACCAGCTTGGCAAGCAGACTCACTTTCCCGCCATCCTGGTGTACACCGGCTTGGTGGGCAGTTGTAGCCGCTTGCCAAGCTGGTGTACACCATCCTGGTGGGTAGGCTAACCTGCTCAAGCTGGTGTACATCAGCTTGGTGGACAGGCTAGCCTGGTTGCCAACTAGGGCTGGTGTCCGTTGATGTGTCTATGGACACCAGCCCAATGGGCTGGTACATTTTTGCCCCCACCTAGAGCTGATGGCCTGTCCCAAGAGTATCACATCAACCAAAACAATCTCAATTTGGCGTGCAATCTGGTTGACATCCTTCAACCTTTCTACGAATTCACTCTGCAAGTGTCAATCCATGGAGGGGCCTGCATATCTGATATAGTTCTTTTCATTGATCAGATCACCAACCACCTTTCCACCTGCCTTTATGATAAGAGGACGCAGTATCCTGTGGCGTTAAGGAGCGCTTGCAGCTTTGAAATCCAGCTCACAAAAAAATACTACCCTCTTACCAATTGCTCTCCACTCTACCAAGTTGCAATGGGTGAGTTTTTTTTTTCTGATTTCCATTTCGACTTCACGACTGACAAAGCGTTTTTCCTCTAGTTCTTCATCCTTCTTTCAAGGATGAGTACTTCAAACTTGCAAAATGGCCTACTGAATGAATCAATGAAGCCATCCGAATCACTTGTGAGATGTGGGAAACTTACTAAAAGCCTCAACCACTTGCGCTGACCAGAAATCAGCCCCCCAATCCATGCACAAGGGCATGTAAATTCTACTATTATTTTGATTACATTAATGATCCAATCCAATACCCTTTAAAACAGCCTCAGATTGGTGTGCTTGCTGGTTTGGTTGGTGCTTCCAAAGCACGTGTGGAAAGCACATCTCACTTCCAGAAAACCTTAATGGGCGAGCAACCTATAGGCAAGCAGAAAACCTTGAACAGCAAAAGCTGTGAGTGGAGGGAACAGTCTTGAGACTGGAGAAGACATGACGCGAGCGCACCTGGGAATGGAGAGGTGATAGGAAACATGACAAGGAGTGTGAATCAAGATGAAGGAAATGAGAGAAAGAAGAAACTAAGAGGATATCAGGCATACCTGTGGACCGTGAGATGAAACGGAGTGATGAGTTTGAATTGAATGAGAAAAGGAAGAAAAAAAGAGGAGACAGAAATGAAATACAACGCAGGACAGAAGAGTTGGATTACATAATCATACTCATCAGAGTTTGTGACTCTCATCAGATTGAGTTCAAACCTAATTGGGGATTTTTGGTTGCGGTGCTGTCGGTGAGAGTGTAACCGAGTCAGATATAGTTCAATAAACCTGGCTCGGATGGCTGCATCCAAGTTTATATTGGATGCGGCCATCCAATTCAAACTTGGCCGCGCGCCACCAAGTGAATTGCTGAGCAATTCAAACTTGGTGGCCAAATGCCCGGGCCACTGAGTTTGAATCCGTCAACAATTCACTCAGTGGCGCGTGCCTGAGTTTGAATCGGATGCCCGCATCAAATATAAACTCAGATGCAGTCATCTGAGCCAGGTTTTCTGGCAGTTTCTAGAGATCCCCTCAGCGTGTGGCATTCTGGAGCATTGTTGATGACCAAAAATGGACAACCAGTCAACCCCCTTGCTTGGTGGATGCAACAACAATGCGCAGGCAATATACATGGTGGTCTGCTCCAGATGGCACTGGACTTTCTCAGTTGTCCAGGTGTGTCCTTTAAAGTCAAAATCTTTGGTTTGCTTGCCATACTAACCATAAGTGACTGATAACAGCAACCACTGTCAACGTAGAGTGATTGTTTAGCTTTGGGAGTGATTATATGTTGCTCAGGAGACATAATCTCAGCGCAACATCTGTCACAAGAGGTATGACAGTGGCATTTTATTCAAAAAATGGTAAGATAAAAAGGGGTTTGTTACACAAATGGAAAATGAAAAAGAAGAACGAGAAGAAGAAGAAACAAAAGGGAAAGGAGGCATCTGGGAGATGAAGAAGTAAAATTAAAGGTTTCATTTTCTATTATTGCTTATAAAATTTGTGAAAGTGAGTATGAATGAATGAAAATAGATAAATATATGTTTTTCAAAATAATCACCCTTGACACCCGGGTACCCGCCTCCTTCCAGCCTGGCAGGTGCAGGTGTCCAGAATTCCTGATATTTGGGACAAGTACTTGCACCCGTGGCGGATGGCCATCTTTAGTTTATTTAAACCAGCCTAGTTACACGTGAATAAAAATTATTGGTTCTTTCCCTCTTTTTCCGCAAGCTAGTCCCAAAAAATTGTCCCCCACTTCTTTTGGCCCTTTTTCTCTCAGTGTCTTTACTTCAGAATTTTAACAATATCCTCTTGTGGGGGAAATCCAATGCCAGTTTTTTTCCAGAGCTTTCCAAGCTGGCTCAAGCCTTATTGATCATACCTATGACATCAGTAGCTTCCAAATCAGCTTTCTCCATGGGAGGGCATGTGATTGACAACCACCAAGCTTGACTCAACAAAGAGACGGATGAGGCTTTGATCTGTGCACAAGATTGGCTTGAGTCCAGCAAGATGGTTGTTGAAGTGTAATTTGTGCATTACATTCCCTGCTCCCTCAATTTCTTTGATTCTCACAGGTCACACTCCTTACTATGCTTCAATGACAATCTCATGCTCCTTATATACTAATCCCATGCTCCTTATGTACTACATACAACTATGCAATTAACAATTAACTACATACTGTGATGCAGCCCAGCTTCCCAAGACTACTCAATTTGACTGCAAAGCTCCAAGTCCATCAGGCTGTCCGCGGGCCACCCAAGGTGCCCACAGGTAGCCCAATGATGCCCGGTAAGCATCAAGCCCAGCGGGCTACCCGCAGGCTCATGTCAATGAGCTGGTCTTGGGTTTGGGTTTGGTGCCACTTTGGAGGGTTTTTGACCAGCCTAACAACCAATTAGGTGCCAGGCTCTCTTGGGCAGGCCTGCAGGTCTGCAGGCCACCCAAAACTGCCCAATTGGCATACTGAATGAGGGCGCAAAGAATAAATGGTTTATTTTTTCCGCATTCACACCTATGAAAAACATCACCAACAAGAGGGCAGTTAGACCAGCTCTGGCACCTAAGACAAATTGACATAATTGTAGTTCAGAGTAATAATATGTTGAATCCTGGCATGGGGGGAGGAAGGAAGACTGTGAACAGCACAGTAGATGCAGGGTCATTTTATGACAAAGCAAACTACCTTGGCAGACATTTTTTCTTTTCTGAAGGTCCTTATTTACTATGTAGGTAGGTAGACCCTTCATGACAACTTGTTTGTGAACCCTTTAGCAATGGTACCTAGTACAGTACTGCCACTGAGCTATTACCATGGTTCCTACATTCAAGCTGTCCCAATATGTATCCAGAAACATGTTTTACCTAATGGTTATTGGTCCAGAAGAGCCAAGTAAGCCTCCAATGTCAGGTTTTGGGGTTTCATGTTATGTCCAGACAATTCCAGCTACATATTTGGACTTCTGGGGCTTGGTCCTGTTTGAGCCTGGGGGTGTCATACAGGACCAAGTGAAATTTGACTTTTGGAATTGGGAGATAGGTTTTCCAGAATTGGAAAATGGGAATGGTGCAATGTTGTTGTAGCTGGGCTCCCATAAATTAACTCAAGGCTGGCTGATTTGGCCCCAATTTGAACCATCCTAATAGCATTGTCTTTGTATAGTTTAGGCATGGTTTTTCAGAATGCCATGCATAAAACATTATTGCAAACTGTTACCAACACATGCAAGGGCTTGTTTAAAATTATGATCAAATGACAGAGTTAGCAGGCTCACTTGATGCTCCTTTCTGAAGCACGCACATATAGCAGATTCCTTTACATAAATCATTGAAACCTTCATTGTGCATTCATTACAGTGGCTGCATATCAGATCATACATTGTACATGAGTACCTGCCCATGAGACTGTACATTCCCTTACCCTGCAGTGACACCCTACATGACTCTGGAGACCCAGTTATGCTAGAGAGGTCTAGAGTAGCAGCATCCACAGCGTTTATTTTGCAGCCAGCTATGTACAGAGTTGCTGTATACATAGTAGGTTGACGTAGAAACATGGTCATGGATGCATTGTGACTTGGATTCTCAAGCATCACTATGGGATAAAGCCTCTCTGGATAAAGAGAAGAAGAGGCTTTATCCCATAGTGACGCTTGAGAATCCAAGTCACAATGCATTCATGATCATGTTTCTACGTCAACCTACTATGTATACAGCAACTTTGCACATAGCTGGCTGCAAACAGAGCGCTGTGGATGCTGCTACTCTAGACCTCTCTAGCATAACTGGGTCTCCAGGGTCATGTAGGGTGTCACTGCAGGGTAAGGGAATGTACAGTCTCATGGGCAGGTACACCCCCGGCCGATGGGGTTGCCCTTCTGCTGCCTGCGTGGCGCATCAGGGGCCTGGCCAATCAAAACCATCACCAAGCACGCACCTCTGAACACCGCCACGCTGGTGACTCCCAGGCTCAAGCCCGCGTCGCCCCTACCACGCCTGCTCACGACTCTGACTTGTCCCTGATGCGTCAATCAGGCAAGCACTGAGAAACGGCCCAGGCGCGGGGCAATAGGAGCAGCGGATAATGACAGCTGCCCAGGTATATTGTTCATTGGATCACCGGATCTCTCACCCACTCAGAAAGATCCGCAGGTAATTGGGGCCAAGATCAAACGGACCCCGCATGATCCAACAGACAGTGGGATCAGATTTTGGGAGCTTGGGAGCCTGATCCGCCACCCAATGTGCTTGAGCGGGCCGGAGCTTATGGGGTTGATCCCCCGGTTTGGCACAAATGATGGATTTTGTCTGATTGCCCAAACAAAATGCTGCATTTTGGATAGGTGCACATATTGTAGATACAAATAGATGAAAAAGAGAGACATTTGTGACTCCCAATGTGCGCCAATGGCTGAACCAAGTCTACAACAGGAGTGTTCAGTCCCTGGGGGATAGGCACTGGGTCAGTGAGGTGGCACAGTTGAGTCAACGGATGGGATGCAACTCACCATTACCGCCCAGAAGAGCGATTTCTCTTGTTGGTCCTTGTTATAAGCTTCAATTGCCTCATCAAGCATACTCTTGCGGCCGGTTTGGCGGAGGAACTCCTCCGTGGATGTGAGGTCAGTATGATGCCATCATCTGCACAAGTGAACGGAGATAACAAGACATACCTTGAATACGTGTACATAGGTGCGTCCGAATGCGGTCTTCATGGCTGAGTGCGGCCACCGGGGCATCGCCAGTCAGGGAACGGGCTGGGGTTGGTACAAAGATAGAGTCAAGGCATTCCAAATAAGGCTCCAAGGGTGCAGGAGAGGGCCATGGTGCTCTGTGCCTTGTTCAACTGATTATGAAGGAGAGTCAAACGTGTCTGGAGCCAGTGTTTCCGTATCTGTGCGGCGTTGCTGATTGAATATGAGGCGAAAACTAAAGATGAAATTTCAGAAGAGGCTGACATGAAGAAAAACAATAAAAGGAAACAAGTACCTAAAGGACCAAGAATGTGCTTGATAAGAAGAAGACTGATAAAGGATGAAACAACACGACCACACACACACACACTCTTAACAAACTATCAGACAATAGAGACTGAGAAAACAAGTCAGCGGACAGAAATGAATCAAGAGAAGGAAGGAGAAAGAAAGGGAGAAAGAGAGTTGAGGTTACTTACCAGGGCTCTGATTGCTGGCAACTGGTGACCTCGAGATCGACGACAAAGATGTTTGAGAGTTCTTGTCCGAGTTGATAGGCTGGTTGGAACTTGATGGTTCCGCTCGAGATGAGGAAAGGGGCACAGACGAGTCTGGTCTGAGATTTGATTTTGTTGGTGTTGGAGCACGGGAGCGCGCGCTCAGAGCGCAGAGGTGAAGACAAGATTCTGACAGTTGCGACTCCATGGACTCGGGCTGGGCCACTGCCTGAGTGTGGACTGGCGTTAGGCGCCGACGTTGATTGGCTGGCTCCGATGAAGGCTGGGGCTCTCAAGGTAAGGTGAAGTCAGTGTCCATCAATGCAATGATGGGAGTGTTGGGGGGGGTTAGGGGGTTGACTTTACCTTCCAAGTCCAAATCAGCACAGGAGTGGCAGTTCAATTGGTCCGCTGGGCTATCCCTGTTGGTGCAAGGTAAAAAGATTGGGTCCAATGTGTCAACATGCATGATGGCGGAAGAGGAATAGCATAGGGGATGATGCCTTGGTGTAACGGTGCAACCAAGCATGACCTATTATTTGCTTGTTGCGCTTATCACTAATAGCGCAGCCCAGCCGCTCCATCACCTCAGAATGATGGAGCAGCTGGAGACGTTTCAGAAACTGTATGACCTAGGAGGTGGTTGGGAGGTGCTCAGGTTGGGCAGCACAGATAATGGATCAATCCACAGTGCTGTCAACATTGCAGTGGGTGGCACTGGCAGAGTGCCATCGACATACCAGTCGCTGAGTCTGTGCCTTGACATTGAGCTATGGGTGCAGCCCGCAACAGGGTCAACAGCGGCATGAACATCTGTTGTGGGATGCCAAAATTTATCGCGCAAAGTGGGATGTTTTAGTTTTCTGATCACAAGCCCTATCTAATCTACCGGCTAAGCAAACCTGAGAACAAAGAGCATGTGTTCATGAGGCAAGGGATGAGAAATAAGAGGACAGGTGGTTTTCAGGCCGAGGCAAGGTACAAGGGACACCAATTATTGGTAAGGGGAGCCTGCGCGCCTCTGGCTAACACCGTACGGACCCTTCCACATATTGCATGAGCCTGTCCCTCTTCAAAACCAACCGCCTGAAGCTGTTGCTCACTGGCAAATTGGGACAGAAGTAGGTCCAGTGGGTGACATCCAGGGCAATCATGCGGTGATGGGTTGCCATGTCTTCTTGGCTGATGCCAAACAGATTGAGGAAGTCCTCCAACGTTAGAGTCGGCGCATGCGGGATTTTGAGAGGCACAGCGGGGACACAGGGGATCATGATTGTGATCTCCGGCGAGAATAGTCAATTCCCTGCATGGTGACCAGGAGGGACAACAGGCACCATGATCATAATATCTGGTGATTCCAGATGGACGGCTCTGCGTGGCAGAGCCTGCACTTGCTACGCATGGCCAAAGTCAACTACCAAGTCAATTCCTGTTGGCCCAGGCAGTATTAGTTGGTGTGAAAACTCACTATTAAGGACCAAAGTGCACTTTTCCCATGCTTGCCGGCATCCACGGCGGCTAAGGAGAACGCCCTCCAGGTCTCATCGCCAACGACCCACGCCTTGCAGGATTTGTCATACTTTGGGTGGTGGGCAATCACTCCTTGCCTGACTGGATCCCACATGATATCCAACCTAGCGCTCAGCGCAACTTGCCATCAAGACAAGTGGACACATTGTATCTGATATAGGAGGGGAGTACAGACTTGGGTCATCCATGCCAAGGCCTTCTGCTGTGTTTGGTGGGCTTGACGGGCTCAATTACTATGTTGACAGGCTCAGTGACTGACGGGATGGTCACAGTGTCCTTTATGATAAAACCACACCACACCACATGGAGGCATAGGCCTTGGGCGCTGGGTTCTGGAACCGCCCCCATACAAATGTCAAACACGATGGTCCTCCTCCCGTTTCTGAATTGGGTCAAATCTCAAGAATGGAACATGTTGGCAAGGAGCTCTTGAAACACCTGTGTATGGTCCCCGGGTGGCCACCGGCGTGGTCACAGTCTGGAGGCGTCCCAACAGCAACCTGGAGACCACGGTGGGACCAGGGGCGTCACCGACTCGGGCCAATATTGCCCTTGGGGCCAGAGCTCTGGTGCAGTCCCAGGCGCGCACTGGGGACTGAAATGCAACGGAGGGGTCACTGGGACTAGGGTTGACGGCGCCACTTTTGAGAAGGTGCGCGCCTACCTGGCCCCTCCAGGGGCGTGCCAATGGCTGGCGCAGCAAGTGCACGCCTTGGCGCAGTATCTAAGGCCCCAAAAGGGGATATTGGGGGTTAATTCACTTTTTTCTTTTTTGCTTTTTGAGATTCCTCAGTGAAAATGGGTACCCCATCAGGTAACCCAAGTTTTGAAACCTATCTATTGGGGATTCCCACATCAGCCTGACCAACCAAACGGGTATCCCCGGCTGGAGAACCCTTTTTGCAGGGGTGTGCACCCCTCTGGTTTTTCAAGGAAAAGTGCACGCTGGGGGCGCAGGTGCGAGGCGCGCCCCAGGGGGTGGCGCCGTCAACCCTAACTGGGACGCATACCAAGCTTGCAATTTTATCCGGCTGTGTACTCATGTACAATGTATGCTCTGATATGCAGCCACTGTAATGAATGCACACTGAAGGTTTCAATAATTTCTGTGGGGGAATCTGCTATATGTGCATACTTCAGAAAGGAGCATCAAGCGAGCTTAACTAAGCCTCAACTTCGAGGAGCGGAGGCGAGCAGCAAAGCTGTCCACGAAGTGGAGGCTTACCAATCAAGTTCAGATTCCCGCGTGGGCGGTTTTTCAGATTTGGCCTGAAAACCAACTTTTATTATTCAATCGCTTCCTGGCATAGCCTGATGAGCTCTACCTGATTTCTGTTTTATGTGCACTGATGGCCTGCATCCTGTGTCAAGTTTTGTTGCCTCACTTCCTTCCCATTCCCTCCGTGTTTTTTTTAATATTTTTTTGAATCTAGTCTCTTCTCAAGAACATTTACCCATTGTAAGTTAGATTTACACACTGTTTTCTGCTGTACCTGTTTCTCAATCAAATTAATCAAAACCCGTCCCATAGCCTAACGGCCAGCCAACCGTTGGATGAAAAAAAGAGCAACACATCATTACACGTGTAAATGAGAGCTACTTGACTTTCTCAAAGTCAAGTAAATAATGTCTACCAACCTTGTCAATGTGATTGACATGGAACGAAACAGGCTTGAAGAACGAGTCAACAAAGGCGGGAGTCCCGACGAGGTGATCGACCCCCTCCTGATTGACACTGAGATGGTCGGAGGTGAAGATCGCCCTAATCTAGAAATTGGCTCAAATATCACAACGGTAATTGCTTTAAATCTTGGCAACCCGTCTGTTGATAACAATACAGTGATGGCTGGGCCAGTCCCTGACAAGTTCACCGAAGAACTTGCCTCCCAGATCTCCTGCCAGAGCAAAAAGACGCAAATATCTCTCACAAAAAAAATTCAAGTGATGGACCAAGACACACTTGCGCAATGTATTGTAGCACAATCCAAAGCCTTCTTTGGCAATAAGCCAAAGCCTTCTTTGGCAATAAGCCAAAGCCTCTGCAACTGGAGGCAGTGATTAGCTTGGTGCGAGACCGGAACACTTTTGTGCTTGCAGGCACAGGCTTTGGTAAAAGTAGGATTGCAGAATTGTATTTCAATTTATATCCAGCGTACAAGAGGCGTACTATCCTTGTACTGAATCCTTTGGACTCCTTGGGGGATAACCAGGTACACATATTGTAACAGAAGAAATTGAATTTATATAGATTTGAAGGTCTTGATACTTACTGCGTGGCATTGGCAACCTTTGCAGGTTTTGGAAAAGAAAGCGATAGGAATTGAAGCGGTTAATTTGACAAATTTGACCTTGACCAATACGATTGCAGACAAAATAATTACAGGGCATTTTGGATTCGTGTATCTAGTGAGTTTCTTGCCATAATTTTTTTCTCAGCTGGTTCTAATCATCTACTCACGTTGCAGAGCCCGGAAGCTTTCCTCAACAACCCAATATTCAATTGGCTTTTCTTTGATCCACGATTCCAGAACCGCCTGTGTTTTGTAGTTGTTGACAAAGTGCACATGGTGTATATCTGGGGGCTAGTAGAAAAGGGAGATTCAAAACACATATTGTCGCATGCCAAAAATCAAGATAGAGCAACTTTCCGACCAAGTTATGGAAATCTGGGTGGAAAATTACTAGCTACAAACGGAACACCTCTCTTGTTGCAATCAGCAACTTGTCAACCAATAGCAGTGAAAGGAATCCTGGAGTCTGTGAAGTTAACTGATCAGAATATCAACATGATTAGAGGAGAGCTCACTTGCCCCGAAATCAGGATCCTGCGAATCGAAATGAAAAAATTGCTGCAGTCTTGTGACAACCTTCTTGAGCTGTATGCCAATGTGAATTACAAAGCAAACAAAGATATTATTCCGACATTGATTTATTCGGGTACAAGGACTCTGACGGCGCAGGTCTTGAATGTTGTCAACGAGGCAAGGGGAATTGTGACTGGCCCTGATGATGCAAAAAGCAAATTTGCTCGTCGTTACCACGCATGTACATACGAGCTAGATAAGCAGGAGATAATTGACCAGTTTGCCAATGGGGATTTCCCATTAATTTCGTGTACCATGGCGCTTGGGTTGGGGCAGAATTGGAAGAGAGTGCGCTCCGTTATTCACATCGGCTGAGGGGATCCTGCGTCAATTGCACAAGAGATTGGACGCTGTGGGCAAGATGGCAGGTATCTTTGTCGAAAAAAACAGAAAAAATGGGAAGAATACAGTTGATCAGTTCACCAATCCAGAATATCAAAACAAAGATGATCGAATGGATGCGCTTGCCGTAACACCTGTTTTGTCAGCTTGCTACTCTTCAGAGACAATCTAACAAAGAGTACATGAAAAGATAAAATCATAATAAAAACATTGAAAATTAGAAAATAAATTGTATTACCAAAGTTAGAGACATTATTACATGTGTAGGAATTTCTCTCACTTTGTAATGAATTATGGCTTTGTTATGTATAAATACAAAATAAGAATAAACATTGAAATACCCTGTCAAAATCATGTTTTACACAAAATATTACCATAACTCTTAAACCTTAAAGAAAACTTAGAATATTATGGCAGACTCTTAATCTACATGCAAAATAACCTAGGGTATCCCACTCATGGTACCCCCTAATTCTCACTCCTTCACCCCTTTTACCCATTTCCCCCACATGTAGGATTGCACGGCATCCATGCGTAACATGTTGGTTGACTATTATGATACCAACTGGGAAATGACCAAAAATGGACGTCATTTCGAAGTGTTGTGTGAAATGGCTGAGTTAGGCCCAAATGGGGTTTAATGTTCCAACCCCGCGCACTGGTTACACAAATTGGCCCAATTCACTCAAAAAACCCCGCATGAACTACACAAATACATGTTACTAAGGCAGCATGTATGTAACTAGGTTTCAGGAACCTTGCATCATATATATAAACAAGGTTTCCGCCTTTAAAACCTTAATTACACATGTTTAACACCTGTAGCGTGGCCCAGTCTCAATATTTGTGGCCCTTTTCAGGCGTAACCACTCCTTCAATGCTACTGTTGACTAAACCAAGCCAGTAGTATTGAACCAGGTTGGTCTACATGGTTATTTGGCGTCAACAAATTCATCATAACCTTGTGTATTCACCCATAAGCAGCTGTGGCTTGCCCTTTTGGTCCAAACTAGCGTAACAATGGCCTGGTTTGGTTTGAAATGGGCCACACCTGCAATTGAGGCAAATTACCACGCACACAGTGGCCCAAAATTGATATTTAAAGAGCTCTGTTTGCCCACTTTTGACAATCCCCATCATCTTTTATCATACCAGCATATACCAACGCAATCAACCAGCCTTTACACTAGTTATTAGCCTTGTTATACCTGTTATATTGGATCATCACCTCAACCAAAAATTACCACGACAAATTCCCAGCTTTCCAATCAGTTCTTGCCTGCTTTTGACGCCTCAAGATCCCTGCCAAGCTTGAAGAAGACCCCTCTGCGTGGATTTTAGCATTAGTGAGTAAAATTCCCCGTAGCACTTCTTTCTTTGTCATTTCTGGGCGTACTCCTTGTCAAAGGACCAGATAATTAGAGTACCCCTGTTATTTCAGGATCTAATTCATAGAGGGCACCGTAAACACCCCTGTAACTCAGGCCCCTCTTTGATAAAAAGCTTTTGCTTTTTGTTATATTTCTTTCTCCTTTTTCTACTTTACCCCATTTCACCGTGAGACCTACGCGTGAAACCACCTTTTTATATCTTTGCACCACGTGTAGCTAGAAGAACTTTGTTCTTGGCATCACGTAGGCTGACATGTTTGCTTGCGGATCGCTTTTAGTCTGGATAACTTGTAAGTATCCATTCTTTGGATTGGTGATTCTCTTTTTTTTGAAAGGTTGACAGGGGATCTGACGTTTCCAAATCTTAGAATTGGTTATATCCCGATGTCTCTTACCGATCCAAACTATCTGCGCGAAAAGGAAAGGGAAGTTTTAGAAGGCTTTCCTATGTTTCAATGTTCAAACTGTCAGCCTGAAAAATCATCTTGGTTGATGGAAAACCTGCGAGAAATGGACATACACAATTGTGACAGCATGGTCTTATTGTCTGAGCTCAATCCGCCAGTTGTCAACCCTGTTGGTCCTACGCTGCAAAAATATGCTGAAACAGAAAAATTAGGAGGTTTTCCCAAAAATATGGACCCAACTCTAGTTGCCTTTGCCAACCATCTATCTGAGAAGTTCAACGATTTCTTTAAAATCCATATGGGTAATGATCCCGAGTACAACGCGGAAGAACTGTTTGGAATTGAATCGGCTAAATGCATTGCTCATGGAATGAAAGATTTGACTACTAGAGAACATATAAGGAAAATGATTGGCGGTGAATCAATGACTGGTCAAGTCAACATGCTTTTTGAATGTGTCAAAACATTTCGGTTGGGTGACACTTACCAAGAATACATAAGGAAGGCTCGCAAAGCACATGACAATTTGATCAGGAGGATGGACGCCATCAATGAGAACATTGCCGACAAAAAAACTCAGAAGCTAAAAGAACAGCAAGATCGAGCAAGAGAAAAGGAGGTTGCCGCAGAAATAAAGGCGCAAAGATTGAGAGACGATGCAATTTGTTTGGCCGGATTTTGAGCTCAACGTCAAGCAGAAGCACTGGAGCGATCAGAGAATCCAAACTCGATTCCAGTTGAAGAACGAGTTCAATCCCGCCAGGAACTTTTATCTGCTAAAAAACAAAAGACTCAGAGAAAAAAGGAGGATCACGCTCAGGAGAAAAGGATTGCGGCAGAGAGAAAGCAGCAGAAATTGCACGACAATGCAATTGGTTTGGCCGGATTTCAAGCTCAACGGCAAGCCAAAGCATTGGCCCGGATGGAAAATCCCAAAACTGCAAATAATCAAGGAGGGAGCACTGGTCAGCAAATGGGAGGTGTAAAAAGAAAACAGATTGAAGGACATAATTGGATTTAACTTACTTGTCGCTGTTTAAAAATCCAAAATGCCAGCCTCCAGGCCCAAATGGAATTCATGATCTGGATTGGCTAGCTCATGTGACTCTTCTTCTTCCTTGTTATTCACGTTCCCATGTTCATCGTATATTTCTCCTTGAACAAGGGTTGGAGTAGCCCATATTTGATTAGAGAGAAGCGTAATCGATTGAGATTTTTACTCCCTGCTTTCACATCTTCTTGCATTTCTGCTAGACCCAATTTCAATGTGTTTGGAACGAGAGCGGTATTTGAGGCAATCCCTTGCTTTGGATGACATAGATTGGTTTGAACGGCCATTCGCAGGAAAGAGTTGATTGCCTGAATTGAAATGTGGTGTTTTTTTGATTGAAGGATGTTTGGATTTCCCAACCTATTCTTGATTGATGTAATTAGCGACTGAAGCTGTCCAATGAGAAATGTTAGCAGTCATTTCAATATTTCAATAATGGTTAAACTAAGACTTAGCAAGGGAACATTCACAGAGATAACATCCTTGAGTCAAGCGATACTTGTTCCAATTCCGTTATGATTATATAAATACTTCAGCCAGTAGTTTTGAGTTTCTAAGTAGAAATCTTTTGCAACAAAGTGGTTTGCGTGGCCACTGGGTGAAATCAAAAGTGAATGTTTCACAATATGGCTGAGCGAAGCTGGGAGCGTATTGAGAAGGATGAGCATACGAGGCAAATGGATCTTGTAATGAGTGAGACCCTTCATTCCTTGAGCCATTATTGTCCACCGACGCCAGATTAGAATTAGTCAGCCTATATCGCTGGCCTTCATTGCCCGATTAGCTTCCACAATGGTTGCAAAATCCCGAAGACGCAGAAGCAGATTATAATAGCCTAGTTCCTTGCTTTCAAGTGCCTTTTTGATGGATTGGTTACCGAAGTAGGTTGTGTAGCAGCGGTCGATTATATCGTTCAACAAAGCAGGTAAAAGCTTAAGTTTCTCGTCAGGGAGGGTGTTGATGGATAGGTTCATTGTTAATCTACAATAAAAATTCATCAGTCTGAATTTGCACGCGCAAAAGATGTGAGATTAATAATCTCACAGTAAACATTGTATTAAGCTCACTTTGTGTATCTTCTATATGTTTGTAATCATCGAAGTGAAATTGTTCTTTGGCAATGGTTTGTCGGATGGGAGTCCCAGCAAAGCTAACGTCCTCCACGCCCCGAGGTTGGTTGAATCTTTGGGGTTTCCAAAATGCATCAAGTAGATTGCCTGTGAAACGTTGCAGAGGGTATGCGCGGCCCCTAGGAACATGAAAACCTTGGATAAGCTTCCTTCATCATACGCACTTGGTTTTCTGAGGGTGCGGAGGCTTTCAAGATTGAGACAAGTCCCCAAATCGCCCTCCATGAGCTGTAAGCGGGCAAAGAATTCGTGATCGTCTGGGTTAGTTTGCCCAATTATCAAAGACAAAACGTTGCCAATTCCAGCAGAGGAATTATCAGAAGCAACCATCAGTTTGAGCATGCTGATATCCGGTTTTTTTGGCTTGATTGGGTCCACCGGAGGAGGGTTCAGGATTACAGAGTCGGTGGTCCCATCATCTGTAGCCGCAATGTATCCCATCAAGGCTTGGGCTAATTGGCTTTTGATTACGGCTTTGAACTGATTGGAATCTTCAGGAGATGGCATGAATAGCAGAGGATCAACATCAAGATTGGCTGATTTCTTGATTGATTCCACAACAGTCTTGGCTTTCAGATCATCGGGGTTCACATCCTTGAGCAATTCCGGATTGATTGTGTGGATATACCCCCATGTCCCGTGGAACATTATTGAGAGTAGATTGTCTGCTCAGTTGCAGCGTACCACAATGCCAATGTTAATTGCACTTAGATGCCACCTCTCGCATATTATGTGTGTCATCTCCTCAAACTCATTTATATACAATGTGTACTTAGCTCAAATGGTTAGAGCATCACTCATGTAAGTTGAGGTTGTGAGTTCGACTCTCACAGTACATGAGGTTGTGGGTTCAACTCCCACATCACTCATACCACACTTTTCACAAGTTCAAAAAACATGTGGGTTTTTTTTTCTGGAGATGCTGAATGAACTCGTTCTTCAAAGTCAACGTTGTCAATGCATATTATGGGTGCAATGACGTCGCATTTCTTGATTGATAGCTGGTTGACAATTCGTCTTGAGGCTTGTGATCCAAGGGTTTGAAGGGCTGAATGACCGGTCTCTCGAGAGGAACATAGACCAATGTAATGGAGATATTCGGAGACTTGTTCAGTCACACCGCACGCAAGGAAAGTCAACGCATTCTCCAGTTGGAGGGAGTTGTCTCGGCAATTTGTTCCAAATGCAACCATGGAGCATATTGTACTCGCAGTCTAAATTCAATTCAAAATTAGTCATCAAAGTCCAAATTAGTCACGATCATGCAATGAGAAAAATGAAAATTTCACTTACAACATGTACCCGTTGTTCTCGCTGTAATTGATGGTCCCTTTGACAAGAAGCAGCCCCTTGTTCGACGGTTGGCGAGGATCCATGGTCAAAGTCCACATTGTCCAGATTGTCACATTCGTCTTCTTCAGCCTTGTCTTCAACTCCTTCTACATTTGTTTTAGGTACACCGTGCTTCTGATTCTGATTCAACTTTGCTGCAAGTAGTTGGTAGAGGAACGGCATGTTCTTGTGGGTGAGGTTCCAATCCCACTCTTTGATTTTCTTTTTTGAGAAAAAGTTGGACGTTATTTTATTCGAGCTATAGAACAACCCGCCCGGATATTCGCCTATTGGTGCAGTTTCATCAAGAACACACTTTTAGGCCTATACAGAAATTCATTCACAGATCAGCCAACTATATATTATTTATACTACTAGGTTGTCACAGGCAAATACTCAGAAAATACTCACTTCGTCCAGAATAAAATTCCTCCACAATGGATTCTGCGGATCAGACTTGTAGGTGAGGTTTTGAATTGCGTGCAATACATCAAGAGTCAAGTCCCATCCTGTCAGAGTGCCCCAGTATTGTTGGCGGATAGCTAGATCAATGTTGGAGGTCTCCAGAAAAGCGACGAAGAATTTCTTTGGGGTGAGGGATAGCTGTTGTAATGTCTTGCACACATGCAAGACTTTTCCGAGTTCGGTCTTCATTGGATTGGTTGGATTTTTTGTTGCGTCTCGGAGATTGTTTTCTGCGCTTGGTGTTAAGTTTATAAGTCTACGCTTGAGAATGGGGGGGTGAAAGAGGAGCTGGAAGTTGTGTCACGGGTGGTTCTCACTTGGTTTTGCTCAGACTCAATGGGGTTGATTGCTTCATAGGGTGCAGCTTAAGTAGTTGAGGAGCACCTGTTACACTACTGTAACAGGCATAGGTACAAGACAGAGGACATGACAGGTTGACAGGATGACAGGACATGGGTTGACAGGAATGGACGGGACAGGAAGACAGGACACAGGACAGAAACTGGACAGGACAAGGAAGTGAAAGATGACTTGATGAAAGAGGCTGAGAGCGGACAGGCTAATATCCTGACACTTGGAACAGACATGGTAGGATTGAATTTTGAGTTTTCTTTTTGATTTGATCAAGAAGCGATTGGGACTTAGGTCCCTTGTGAGGAGTGTAGTTTTTTTTTCAAGAACAAACAGAGCCTCCTCTTTTTTTCCAATCACAAACAGAGTATGGATTTATGTCATCCAACGGCTCTCAACTGCTTTTAGTGACTGGATTGGTGTTAACCCAAATCTTGATTTGTGTGACTTTGTAAAATTTATATAAAATACAAGGCACAATATGATTAGGCTATCATTATATCACATGATAGATAAGATCAAGATGGTCCAGAAAACATGCTCTAACATTATCAAAATAGAGAGTAGAAATAGTTTCTCGGTTCCTCCAATTCTGCTCTGCCAAGTATGAGAATCTCCCCACGTGGGAATTCCGACTTTGCCTGCAAGTCTCCTGCTCCGCAGGAGTTGCTTTGCAATGCGCCTAGGCCCCGCCCGGCCCTGCAAGCAGGCAGACTTGTTGTTAAGTTCGAGCATCAAGTGAACCTGCTAACTCTGTCATTTGAGTGCATGTGTAAATTCCAGCAAAATAAAACCAGCAAGTTGTGAACTGCCCCATTATTAATATACTGCATGTCAAATCATAGCTGGTCCTTTTGTTGAATTTCAAATAAACCCCTTCAGAAAAAAAAACACACATTAATCAGTAATCAAATTTTGAGAGAGCAATCAAATGTTATATTGTAGCTCTTGGGGGGAAGGCATCATCAGATTAGATCAAGCTTTTAAATTCAACATGATCCATTTTCACACTTATGTTTTTCTTTAACTGCCAGCTTTTCGATTGAAGCTGAAGTTCAACACTATCTTAGACCACACATCAACAGCATTCTTGTCTTCCTTCCAGTTGATACCACTAGAGGATGACAGCACATGTATGATGGCATTCTTTTGAAAGCAGAACTTGCACAAATTGAATGCTAGCCTGTCTAAAGGAAAAAAGTAATGACTTATGATGGCTTTCATTTGTTTCCATTTGAGTATCATCCTGTTTTCAATATGAATTTATTCTAGAGATAGACTTGCCTTCATCTTATGGAAGGAATGGAAATTAGAGCTGTCTGAGATGGTGGACTGGTCAATCACTCAATCCCTTGGCCTTTTCTTTTTTTTGAGTGTGTAGTGTCAAAAATTTCAAGCTGAAGTATAACAAAATATTCCCACGTGATTTTCTTGCTTTTCTAGCCTGTGGGTTGGATTTTGCAATAAACATGACAAGAAAATCAGACTTTCTTTTTTACAAGAGAGGGAAATTTGACAGCCATTGGGAATATCTTATAAGCACCATTCAGATGGTCAAGGGGCAGGAAGACAACTGAGCTTTGAAGTTGCCATGTTGAAGAATGCCATCTAGTGGACATGAGCTGAGTGATCTGAGATGAGCCTATTCGATACAGGCCGAGTGCGATCTCACGGGCGGGGAATCGCGAAATACACTCCTCCGGTTTTTCTTTCGGTTAACTCTTTGAAATAATCTACAAAACCGTCCATCAACCAACTCAAGAAATGTCTTTGCTAATACAATCAACCGCGAGTGAATCGGTCTCGTCATTGATGGGATGGATTAGCTTTGCGTGTTGGTAAGTTACAATCTTTACTCTCGTCACTTTCCATTCCGGCTTCTCCTGACGGAAGATGGATCGCTAATGTTTGGGTTCAACAATTTGAAGGCTTTTGGTTTACACACCACAGGTAAGAACTTTGTCTTCCTAACGAACTATCTTACAACGTTGTCAATCAAGAAGTACTGACGACATTCCCAAAACGTTCTACCTGAATGATCAGATTTACGAAAACTATCTTTTCAAGAGTGGAGAAGGCGTATCTGTATCGTTTGTCGTCATCTGGATGATAGGAGATTTGACGAACTTATTTGGAGCAGTCAAACAACACTTAATACAAACAATGATTGTCTTGTCGATTTATTACACGCTGTGTGACCTCATCCTCCTCCTTCAGATCTTTTATTACCGTCGTTACCACAAGCAAAAGGCCGCAAAAATCATCTCGGGAAACAACTCGGGAACCGAAACCGGCAACCTCCCAGCGAATGAATTGTCTTCACAGCTTGCAGAAACAGAAACTTCCCCTCTTCTTTCGAGAACCGACGATTCCTCAAACCGTATTGAGAACACGAATGATTTCGCCAAAGACATATATGCTCGAGTATCTAGTGCACTTGATTATTGCTCTCAAGGACTGCCGAGTTATTTTACTGTCTACAGCTTGATCCTCATCATCGGATTCCTCGGCTGGTTCATCTCTCAAAACCCACGATCAGACCCTCAAGATCCTAAAACTCCACCACCTTCCAGTGGTGGCAAGCCCACCGAAACGTGGGATACGACGGCGCAAATTATGGGCTGGATTAGTGCGTTTGCTTACCTGAGCAGTCGAATTCCTCAAATCTTTAAAAACCAAGTCACGAAATGTCATGGTTTAAGCTTGCTCTTCTTCTTGGTTCGTCGCTCATCTTGTCCTAGGATTCTGTAGCCGTGTTCTCTTTCTTTTTATCCTCTATGACCCCTGATCATTCTTGATGCCTTATTGCGGTCTTCAGGTCGGAATCACTGGGAACATTACTTATGTGGCCTCGATTTTAACGGTCGATCGATCTACGGAGCACATTTTAATCAACCTGTAAGATTCTCCGTCACTCTAGCTCTGTTGTTTTCCATCATCCAGCAACAAACAAACTCATAACTACCTTTGGGCATCTCACTATTTCCCAAATGGTATCGATATTAGGAGTTGGTTAGTAGGCAGTGGAGGAACCATATTTGTAAGTTGTTTGACTGCGCGCTTAGTTTTGATGCAGAGATCAACAAGAAAAAGAAGCCGGCGAAGTGAATTTGTAACCGGCCTATTGATACTGCCCACTGGATCTTGTTCCTTCAGGTGGACCTCATAGTGCTCTACCAATTCTGGATCTACCGAAACGAACGATCAGACCCTTCCTCCAGTGTCGAAGGTATCGCCAGCTGATCTCTTAGAGAGAATATGGTCCCCCAATAGAAGCCCCATTCAGACTCACCTGTACTACTTACTTAAGCATCATCCCCTAGATTTGTACTGTTTTATTATTAATTCTCCTCTCTCATGCGGAAGTGTTAGAATTGTAGACTAGTTACGACAGGAAACGAGAATAAGATATGAACAGTCCCTTTCCTTATTTGTTTCTCCTGTTTCACACTGTGAAGCGCGGTTCTAGAAATTGACATCATCTCTGAGTAGCTCGATGGCTGGAGTCACGATCTACGGGACATGCGTCACGCCGAGGTCTAGGTGTAGCGACAACGATCACGATTACAAACAGTGTGGATGAGGTAGATTTGAGTGAGTTAGGGGCAATCGATTGGCCACACTTCATGCTAGGCTGATTGTATCAGAATACAGCTGGGATTTATGAGAGGCTACTCGATGTCCATCGATTGCTAGAGTCTGACGATCGAAGTCTGTGGCTTCGGTCGGGATCGCCTTCTCAGGATTCTCGGGACTGGTCTTGCCGAGTGCAGGGTGCGGATGGGACGGAGCAACGGTTCAACCGTACATGGACTTCAAACATCTGAAGCAACATCGTCGCACATGTGTGTTACGACATCATACGCATGTGCAAGCTATTCCTAACGTATTGGTATGTAAGTGATATTTGTATGTGGCTCTGTGCAATGGCAGTCAAATATCAATGGCCCCGGTGAGCTGAGCTGAGTTCTGTGCGGTGACTTGATAAATATTTATCACCAGTCTAATGCCCCCTTCAATTGGGGGCGCCTGAATCGATTCTGCATGCCTCCTTCCACCTTCATCGTATGCTCGACGTGTGCCGGCATCCCTTGATAGGAAGGGGACGCGCCATTCGCCTTTTCCATGACTCATGAGGTGTAACATGGCTTCGCAAACATACCAAGTGGCACATGCCATCATGTCCTCTTCATGGCATCAGCTCTCAGCAGCTCTGGTCTGGAGTTAACAGGACTCTTGAATTGCATTCACATATTTATGCAGCTCTCATCCACTGAGACAAGTTTCCATCACAGCCATCTGCCGTTAGTTTTCGGAAGCCTGCCAGCTCGTTGTAGCATCGAAACTAGCACAAAGGTCAGTGATACTTCTTTGCCGCTTTTCTACCTTTCCTGCGCGTCCGGAACATTGGAGCAAGATACGAAAACCTTAAAATTACGCTGAGTCTCTGGCTACGTACGTATACGTCTATCGCTGTAGTTAATAATCGGAATTGAGAAACTACAGCCTTGAACAAGGGATAATCGGCTCTTATTTCTGAGTTTCACGATGTGGCTGTAGATCGCTTTTTTAAATAATCCTTCCGTATGGAAAGCGTGTCAAGTATCCCAAACATGTTCCAGCGTTACGTACTTGACCACGTTCCGATCACCTGGTGATAAACTTCCTAAAGTGAAACATCAAAAGGCTAATTTTTTAGAGCCTCACAATGATGTATTCCAGCCGATGGGCAAGCCTCCAGAAACTCGATGGAGGGGTCCTCGACTCCTCATTCACTGTTCACTCGTTTATGTAGCCAGCGGTCTGCTCGAAGATCTGTAAATAAATACATATTTCAATACTCTTCTGTCTCGAGAGAAAGCAGAGGCGATGCAGATGGACCCTGATCCTCTCCCAACGATCCTCCCTCCATTTTTATAACTCAGCTCGCCCCCACAAGCTCACCCATCGCGGATGCAACGCTAACTAAACCTGACATACCAATCACTTTCCCTTCCAGCAGACAGTACGCGCAAGTATCATGGAGCCAGAAGCATGCAAGACCAGGAATTCTTCGGGTGATTACTACTATTTTCCTTGCCGCGTATAAACCAATTGATAAACACACCACTAAAATCAAACCATATTGTCAAACAAAAAAGGACAGGAGAGCGGGGAGAAGTCGACCGAATGTTCCGAGCCATCTCCCGATCAGCAAGAAACTATAGATCCGCGCGCAGAAAAAGAGGCCGTCCGTCGCGCTGATTGGATGTAAGTTTTCGCCTCTTTCATATATTTGAACCCTTGTGCAACATGAAGGGAAAATTAGGAAAGAGATTTATTCATCATCAATCGCACTTCTGTTCTCATCTTAACCCTGAAAAATGATGGCCGAGGCACTCCAATAGCATCCTCCCCATTACTTTTCTTTATTCGTTTCTGAGCCATCTGGATAGGTCCAACTTAGGTGCGTGATCATATTCAAAGCCTATAATTAGGCTATCGTATAGGCTAATGTTGAAACTCATGACATGTTTGGTTTGGGCTGTCCTGAATCATTGCGCTTCTCACGCTCTTGTTAGGCAATGCGCGAGTGGCCGGTCAGTCAATTCTCCCAACCGACCTCATTGAACAATCAGCTCATTTCTTTGTTCAGAAAAAGTAACAAAATTGAAATAAAATACTTTGCTTCCATCTTCCTCCGCAGGGTTACAAGAGGGCCTCGCCATCACGGACTACCAATTCTCCATCGCCCTTACGACCACTTTTGTGTTAGTCTCCCGCACTCCTTTGCTATCAGCGTGCGTACACACCCAATAATAACTTTCTGATCTTTGTATTCCACTTTTTGACATGAAAAGCCCATATATTGTCAGTTCCCCACCTTGCCATATTTTTGGTTCGTCGATGATCGTTGAATGGGTAGCATACTGACGACCAGAATATACCACAGGCTGCCGAATTGCCAGTTAATCTGGTATGTCTGATCTCTTTATGTCCTTCTCTTATTCTTATCAATGCGTAAAATATGCTGACCTATGTAAGCTTCTTTCCGGCCCCAAAACAAAATCTTTCACAAATTTGACAGTTACTGAAAAGATTGGTGCCAATATTATGATCCCATTACTCGTAACCATCTGGGGCCTAGTGACTACATTTCAAGGTACATATTCCCACTTGCATGAATGATAGTTATTATCCCCTTTTATCTGCACCCGACATCAAATTAATCTCTTACCCTATCAAATCAAAATACGAAGGCTTCGTTTACAATTATGAGGGCCTACTCGCCGCTAGGTTATGTCTTGAACTACCTCCCCTTGTGTATGCTCGTCTTCCTGAATTGCTGACTTTTTTTTTTTGCTTGATTCAGGTTTTTTTTGGGCGCTGTTGAGGGTGAAACATTTTTTTACCTGGGGTGTTGTATAACGGGTGCCTTTAGCTGAACTTTCTTGACTCCTTTCTCCTCGCAACAGGCGGCCTCTATCCAGTAAGTGGGCATCAAGCGTGGTTAGCCAATATCAGGGCTCGAGTTAATTTTTACCTGGTCCTGTAGGCTACCGTACTCTTTGGTCTCAAATTCATACAAAAGGTGCAGTTTTTTTTCCTCCCTTGACAAACCTTTCTCTTCCAGTATCATTTCACTCGCGATGAAGGAAACCTAACTAACTTTGAACCTCTTTCCTTGTTTACATTCAAAGAAAAGAAGTGCAATTCCGGATAGCGCTTTTCTCCTCAGCCTCCGCCCTCTCAGGGGCCTTATCGGAGTGTTTGCCTACTGGTTGATACAGCTGTAAGGTTCTATTCTTTACGTTATACACATCCAGTAGAGGCACAGAGTGCCTGATTGTAGTTTTTTTTTGTCCCCCAGAGATGGTGTTTGCATATTCCAGGATGGGGGTGGATATTCATTGTTTGTCACTTCTCTTACTAAGGATTCGTTTTGCCTATCAATTGCTTACAGTTTTTGTTTCGTGTATGGCACAACTCATTACATATTCATAGATTGAGGGCATTTTTACGACTATCTGCGGAATCCTGGGTTTCTTTATTTTCCCTCGCTCATTGGCCACTTGTAAATTTTTGACGCCTGTGCAGAGAAGGTGAGAGTGACAGTATCTACTCCTCCTAAAGTCACAATTGAAGGGAATCTTATCGCGGATTGGATCTCGTATTGCAGAATTATGACGATTCGAATGGAACAGGACAGGCCGGTGGGGGCTCGGTCCATCGAGGAGAAATTCACATGGTACCAGGTGTATTGTGCACTTAAGAGTCCACACGTCTTACTTGCGATTGGATCACTTTTTATGGTCGGGTCGAACCTTTACGGATTAGCTTATTTCGAACCGAGCAGTGAGTAAAACACGCTCAGAAATTTTCTCTGTGCTTATTTCATTTTAGCTAACACAATTTTTTCATCTTGCTTTCAGTTGTCAAAACAGTAAGTTTCTCCAACAGCTGATCACCATCGGAGACCAACAAATTCCGATGGGAAGACTGATTCCTGATAAGTTTGGACATTCCGCGAGAATGACCCAACTGGTATCTGTTCCACCTTTTGCCGTCGGATTCTTTGGTCAGCCATGAAACTTCCGAACCCTCGCCCGATTTTCTTGCATACTCATCTCAAACAAACCCAATACCGAAACTTATGCATCAAAATCCTTAGCAATGCTCTCTTCGGCGTACTTCTCAGATCGCTATGAGGCTCGAGGCATCACTGCTGTGGCGATGGGAGCTATTGCTGTACGTCCTTCTCTCGCAACAGAATTCGCCTCTTCGACCCGAGCCTCCCTAATGAATCACTTACACTTACCTCACATACATACAAAAATAACCTCAGTTTGCCGGCTACCTCATGTTCATGATTAGCACCTCGAACCACTATCGATATATTTCATTATTCCTCTCAACCGCCGGTATTTATTCTGCTTCTCCGACTATGTATGCCTGGATAGCCAACAATAGTGCACCGCACTATCGCAAAGCTGCGGCAATCGCATTGGGCCCCATCTTTGCCAACACCGGTGGGATCCTTTCGACATGGGTAAGCTTGTTTCAAATATTGATCATCTTTAGCGTGGTCGTTTTAAACGGCTGTCTCTTAGGAATGGGCTTGATTCCTAGCGATACCAATTGATATAATCCACGAGCAAGCAGAACATTGATTTTTTTTTTGTTTTCATTTAAACACAATATATATACCTGCAGCTCTTTCCCAGCTCAGAGGAGCCTCGATACCAAACCGCAACCATCGTAAACTTATGCTTGTAAGAAGATACGCAATTGAATCTCGGAGTGGAAAACATAAAATGCTGACATTTATCCAACACGACTTTCCGCGTCTATCATTTTTTCTTGACAATATCTAGCTCGGCTGGGGTCGTTATCCTATGTAGTCTGAACCTTATATGGCTACGGTATTGCAATAAGAAGAAAGAAGCCACAAAACAGCAAGAACAAAGTGACGTATTTACAGAGAAAGGTTGTTCTACAGACAAGGTATTGCAAAATCAAGAATGGATTAGGTTGGGTGATAGATATAAGAACTTCAGATACGCTTATTAAAAAACAGCACATTTGAATAAGGCTGGAGATTCCTGAGTTTTGGGAGCCCTTGCTACTTTTCTCTCTTGGCCATTTCTTTCCTCTGTGTATGATCTTTATATCATCCCATCTCACATTCAATCTCTCCTAATAGAAAAGAATCACATTAATGTTTTTTCTACCCACCACTTCAATCACCAACAAGAGAAAAAAATGCTTTCATTCACGTTTAAAACTTTTTTTTAGATACTGGCCAAAGGACAGCTTCTTTTCTTTTTCTCATTACATGTTCTCATAGGCCTGTGTTGTCTAGATATACCATTCAAAGTAAAAAGTAAAAAATTAAAATTAAAAAGCAATATTATATCTCCTTTTTTGTATCTCGTGGACCTGGAAGCCATCAGCCTTATTATCAATTGATGCCAAGAAGCTTATGTGAATCTGAATTGGTAGGATCACAAGAATTCAAGGTGCATGGCTGTTTTCAAATTCTAGAAGGATTGGAAAATACAGTCTCATGCTGACAGCTGTGCCTGAAATTTGAATATAAATTTCGCTAATTTTTGTAAATGTTATCAGTTAAGACCAGCACCTATGTCACTTGAATCCTTTGTAAATTTTCAATGAATAAAAGACAAAAGAATACACCCAGATGAGTGAGCTCAAGCTAGGTCAGACTGAAAGAAGGGGTTAAGTGTGAGGATATTAACAATGAATTATAAATTTTGATCACAGTTTTGTCAGAGTTCCATTTCTGGCCTTATTGTTCATATGTAAATGTGTAAGGTGATACACCTTACTCAAATCAGGTCAATTGCAACTTGTATAATTATCCAATGAGAAATTCTTTTTTCATTGGAATATAGGACTGAAGTCAAACAACATTGGAACAAAACTCAAATCACTTAGTCATTTACCTCATAGGTCTCTCCTGATTCATGACACTCTTTTTCTCAGTTCTTGGACCCTCTATTCTTAAGGTTCATCTATGAGAGAATATGGGTCAAGTTTTTTTTCACTAATCAATATGGTACCCTCAGACTTCAGTTGATAAAATGAGTGAGGTACTGCAGATGTGTAGAATTATTATTATCATCTTATTTATTAGCCTTAACAAGGAAATCAAAGGATAAATAAATGTGTCAAATGAAGGTGGTCATTGGAGCAAGGATAAGTACATATTAGAAAAATGGCTGTATCAAAGTGGGTTTATTCAAGAGTATACAAAAAATGAGCAATCATATGATTTGGAAAGAAGGATTGGGAGCCAGAGTGAGATACAACGAATGACTACTGATTAAATGGGATTGTTCATTGAGAGCCACAAAGAAGAAAATGTTCTTCTTGGTAAATAAAACGGACTACTATCGTGTTTTACGAGTTTCATGTTCACCAGGATGTATAAATTAAGAATAAATGATTAAAATGGAAGATTGTCCTTTCTTCAAGGATTCAGCGACTGGCTATTTACAGTTGGATTTTCTTTCCTGTGTGTTTTGTTAGCCTCATGGTTAGGAAGGTATGTTTGACTAATCGTCTTCGTTGTTCAGTTGAGAGATGTGGAATGCTCTGATGATGGCATGGACCCTGAGGTAGAGCAGTTTTGAAGGAGAGAGTACGTTTTTTTCGTTCAAGAGATTAGTTTGGGACTTTCTTCCATCCAGAGAAAGCTTTGTTTAATCGAAGTATTATGGAGAAAGAGGGAAGTCCCTACGATGTCAATTGGTATCTTGGAAAGGGGAAGCCTATTTGTCCAATGATTGGGGGCATTTGACTAGAACACGATCTCCAATTCCAAACCAGTCGTGGTTATTACCCTCAATCTTGGGACCTAGGTTCTCATTCGGATGGAAAACTTGTCTTCTCATCGTTTGAATATGTTGGACGATTCTAGCAACCGAACCTCGCTCATCATCGTTCCTACCCGGAAAATGCATCGTGAACCCATCGGTCTATGTAGGACATTTTTTATTGCGGAAAATAGATGATGTTATAAGTTTCGAAACTATGCCACAGAAATAGCTTCTTCTGATCAATTTTTTTGGGTCTGTTCGACGATAGAAAAGTCTTTTGAATTTGGAACCTGTGTATATGACGCGAGTTGATAAAATAGAACATGTACTCAACATGGTCAACCCAATCACAACATCGATCATCATGGCCGAATAAGCTCCAAAACAAATCACCGGAGCCACTGGAATCAGGAAGCTCAGCCTCTGCCAAGAAAGCTTCAATGCCAGTACCCTTAATGGAAGTCGCATAGATGACACCAGCGGTGATAGGGGCGACGATGAGGATCATGAAGATAGCTACATGAGATTGTCGGATGATTAAGGAGCGTTGACGTTGTGGTTTAGTCTGACCAGGCTTTTGGGGTTTGAAGGTAGTCCATTGAAATACGATTGGGAAAATCTTTCCACACCCTCCAATCAAGAGAGCTAATAAGCCAAGGAAAATTGGGACAAGTACCCAACCTAGTAGGCCCCATGATTTCGATCGACCTGACCAATCAAACTCGCCAGCATAATACACTTTCCCGTGTGAAGTAGCCAGTGCTGCATCGGAGCGATAATGGTCCGCTCGCGGCGGATAGAAATGATTGGTCCTGTTCAGATATAAAGCCCGCCGGATCAGTCCATCAACTTGCAGTATATCCTGTTGTTGATAGGCATATTTCAGTATTAGATTTCAAGACCCAAATCTTACACGGCATCAATCGCGCTGATTTTGAGATCATCAGTGGATACACCGTACCGTCCACTGGCAACCAGATGATTCGGGGCTTGAGTATGAATCCATTTCGCAATTGCCTCGGTCCAGGCAGTAGAGGGATTGTCTAATTCGTTACCCGTCTCCCACATCATGATGGTAGGGTCATCTTTTATGGCCAACTAATGTTCGTTTTGAGGAATCAGTATGCCTTTACCCAAATAAAATGCGATGCGATCGCACTCCGATTTCTTGCAAGACAAGGCGAAAAAGCAATCTTGACGCTGTTTTAGACCTCTTTTGAAGCATGGATATCACTTAACTTGTGTATAGCGATTGACGTGATTGAAGATCGTTTGCAAGTAGAGTAAAAAATCTTGATAAACATCAGATTTGAGATCATAAAACGCTCTGTAGTCGGATTCTGGAATCGAACGCCATTTCAGAAAAGTCTTGAAGCCACCGTGGTCTGCAAGTTCAACAATAGAAGGGTTCAAAGAATGGTTAACAATCATATTCTACTTTTCTCTTCTTCTTTTTCGGATTCCTCCGGGGATGATTTTGTTGATTGCCAACTCCTCAAGAAGTCTGATGTTTTGCTTCCAATTCCCAACCCAAGTTATTGAAGTCAAACAAGTTGAATATGGAAGGCTTTATCAAAAAAAACTTGCAATAATCGTATTGATCGGTGATCGGAATGATCAACCTCAAGCCGTATCTATGCACCAATCAGTTTGATTTTTCGAAAGGGAAGAAACGGATCAGAATAGGTCAAAAAGTATCAGTTTCCTGGGTTCTACAGTTCTCACTGGCAAGGTGTATAACATTTTATTTTGGCTTGGTGCTCACTAACTTTTTAGCAGCATAAATTGCAAAAGATATCACATCCAAGGCGTCATTGTTTGTCTTATTCCTCGTTGGCCACACAGACAATGGGGTGCCGACCGAGATACCTAGAGTTGTAGCTCTGACCACAGCTTTTTTCCGGATGATTTTCGAGTCACAATCAAACCAAATAGGATAAGAATCGTCAGTTTAAAAGCAGTATCATGGGATGTCCGCGCCGTAACTAAGATAGTGAAATATAAAGACTATATACTCAACTGGATCCCATCATGGCTGCAGTAGCAAGAGCCTCCAAAACTCTCGTTTGAGAAGGATAAGATGGACTAGGTGAAACGTTCTCATCGAGTCCTAAGTTCAGGTGTTAAGAATTTGTTAATTTTCTTCATGCCTTCAGATTTCTATACAAGTGTATGATCACATCAAGTTCCCGAGCGCAAAGTTGTGTTAACAATGAGGTCCGAAAGCTGTTGTAAGAATACGTACCCAACCAGTATATGTTAGGCCCAACGATTTTGAAAGGTGTATGTCCATCACCATCCACCAATTGGTGGCCATTCTTGCGAACAAATCCGACTTGAGTTGATCGGTCTAATTTTCCAAGCTGTCGGCTTATAGCCTGTGGGCCATCAAGAACCGAAACGAAACGAGTAATGTTCTGGGCTGAAAAACAATTGTTTGGGTCCAACTTGGACATGATGCAGGAAACTTGAGATTATAATGTCGATGATTAAGGAGAGGTTGATCTGTAGAAAGAAACTATAGGAGAGAAGCTGTAAGCTGTCTTGTTCCACGAGATTTGATTGGGGCAGTGAGTAAGAACATACATAAATACATTGTCTTCAGACGGAATGACTTTTCTCAGTGATGATTCTTTGCGCAAAGGTAGATGAGTTTAGATCGTCATCAGGGAGATACACCTTTGCATGGTCATCCCACCGAAAGGTCTTCCATATAAGATTTGTTCTGTGCAAATTCAGCACTATGCAGGAGAAAAACGACTATTACATACTACATACCAGCACAAGTAATCACTCTAAGAGAAGGACCATCAGGGGTTGTCTATCAACAAACATTAATACGGTTGAAGAGATATGAAAATTTTCTTGGACCCTTGTTATACGTGCTATGGATCGCTGGTCAGTGGTGAGGGTACATGGTTGAGGGTGTATTTGACAAGAATATTTTCAAGTTTGCTTGGACAATGTCAATCAAAGTGGTCTGACAAAGCATATGTGGACTAACACCTGCACCCGCAGAGCTGGTTACCTCGATAGATAAACTCGGCCACCCCAGATCAGCTGAACAGTTTCAGGGTCACCCAAATATTCATATTCATAATCAAGAGAGGAAGGTAAAAACCCTAACAAACAAAATGAAAGAAAGCAGGATTGAAGCTTATATAACACGGCACGGAAGATACGGATGTTTGAAGACTCGTGCTATGAGAAAGAGTAGAGAGACACCCACACCAAGTGGCCTTAAACCTTACATAGTGAAGATGGGTAAATTTCTCGCAGGATTGATGCACTCCAGGCCAGCTTGTTGCGCGGTGTTCGGATTGAGGCGCATAAGTATGTGCAAATACTACACTGATCTATCATCTGGATGCATTTCAGGACGTGGAAAATATATAATATAACCGAACTCTTATAGGTTAACTGGCAAAATTGAAGCGAGATTAGACTGGGGAACCAAATGAGTTGTTCCTCGGAGGATTTTGCCAAGTCCAAAAAATGGCCTGGTCAAAAACAGAGGGAAAGAAGACCTTTTCGCTTGGGGGTCGAGTGTGGTCGAAGAAAAAATATGTCAAGTTTCCTTATGCCCTAGGGGTTGCAAAGGAGATAGACCGTCGCGATGCGGCATGCAATTGTTTTGGTTGGTGGAGGTTCGATGTGCTAAAGTCCCTCCATGTGCCCCGCTCGGGCCCGAACGCAGGGAGGCCGGCCCTAGTTCTTCGGAGACGCTTCGCGAATCGTGCCCCTTCGGAGAGGCTTTTAGTATAAGCAGCAAGCTCGGTAAAGGTTGGTGGGTCTGCAAAGCAAGCACGTCGAACATCAGATTGGCAGGTTAAAAAAGTACACGTCATCAGCCTTATTATTCAAGAGATCGCGTAATTCTTTCGCTGGCAATTGCGGCAGAAGTATGCGTATCACAATTTTCAGCCAGATTGAGATCGCTTCATGATCGGCGGGCATACGGGAGCTTAGGAAGGAAAGCGTTTTTGCAGGCAAATAGGCAGGTGTACCGTCTGCAACTCGCGCTGTGACCACGATTTTCGGGTCTTGGTGCCACTTCCTTTTTTACAATGTCTGACTGACATATCAGGCTATCAGTCAAATCTATTCTCATGATCCAATCCGACGTCTCGATTGTTGCGGCCAAACAGGGCCAAACGGTTGGTCTGCACAGTGTCAGGGCTGAAAATAGTGCGGATCCGACAAAGTGGTGCTCTCATGTGCACCTGGTATATTTGTTATGAAAATCGGTCTTCATAGAATATTTCAGTATGTAGACAGATTCTTTGGCCAAAGAACAAAACAAAATGTAAATCTGTTTTCACCAATCAAATCTTTGTCAAAAATCTACCCCATGAAACCTAGTGATCAGAAGAAAAAAAATGCACAGATATTGCTTCATTCAAATTTTTTGTCATTTGATCAGCCATAAAACATTGCACATATAGGATTATCTCAAGTCAAAATGGTCAGCAATTGCATTTTTTTTTTACTTTTGGTGAATGATCAAAAAACCCAGTTCAGGAATATTGCTTCATGCTGCAGGGAAAAAGTTGGACAAAGTTGTCCTTGAAACAAAAATAAGACAAAATGAAAAATGCCATCCCAGTTTATGCTATAACAGAGAACCAATGAATTGACAGCCTCATGAAATTATCATGGATCATCATGGTCCATGGACAAAATAGAGATTTAAGGCCTTTCTTGGAATTGGTGTGTTATGGGATTAAAATGAAAATCAGTGCATGGGCTGCCTGGCATGGGCAACATCAGTTCAGCCAAACTTTAGCAGATTTCACAAGACTTTCCAATACTACACCTGTAATCAAGACTTTCCAATACTACACCTGTAATACATTAATGCTCAACAAAACCAACTGGTTAATGACTTGGTTAACAAGGTGGTTTTGTTCATCTTGATTATGATTACTGGCCATCATGGTGTGTTACTCTCATCCTGATGACCAGTATGTGCCAGTTAGTGAGATGATCAAATTGGATTTTTCTACAAGTTGAGCCAGTTGTGGAACAACTGAAGGCTGCACACTAGATCTTTTCAATAAATCTACCGCTGTTTATGTTTTTTTTCTTCTTTTCATAAATAATTGAAGGGAAAGAACAATGCTAATGAAAAAGAAGTATATCACCATTCTCAGTCAGATGCAAAAATATACATTTTATACGCTAAATTGATAATGTTAAACCTGATTCACAGTTTATTTGTTTATGTAATTGTTCTGCAGACCTAAACCTAATTGTTCTTAACAAAATCAATTGCATCAGATGATATAAAACCAGTTCCAGAGACTAGGTCTAGTAGGTTCAAGGCACAAGCATGTAAAACTTTATACATACAAAGATACAAAGGAGGTTGGCTTGGAGACTAGTTTTACATACCAAAGGGTTTCTTGATTGGATGGCTGATGGCTGGAATAATTGAACAGGAAAGTTGAATCATGCGACTGCGAGGATGAGTTTGAAACTTTTACCATTAATAGAAAGACAGAGTCATTGACAGAGCTTCAGAAGGAATATTTGAAGTCAGGATGTCGGTCGCCTAAATATTCCCAGCCGTTAAGGTATAGAAGCTCTTGGACACTTTGGTCGACTGTTTGGTCGTTGAGCGCATAATGTTGGAGGACCTCATCTCGCCGATGGATTTTCACAGCTCCTACGTATGTCAAGTATCCCAAGTTGGCCAGACAGGAAAGGATAACAAGCATTGCACTGAAATGTATACATTGTCATTCGTTATCAGCTTCGTTTCTCATTCTCCGCAGCCCTTCAATCAGCCAAGAAACGGCTGTAGAGAGTCCCTAAAGCAAACATGGTCGACGGAGGAAGTGCCACGGCTTACAAAACAATGTTAACCATGATTGCTGTGTTGAAACTTGATTGATCGGGAGTTGGAAAGAGCTGCACAGGTCGAATGTTAGAAATCCACAAGATCGAGAAGAAAGTGGATTACAGATTATTTGCAAGAGTAAGAGTTTGGATTTATTTACCAAGGTAGCGATTAATCCTCCGAAATTTGCTGCGATGGGTCCAAGGGCAAGACTTGTAGCTTTCCGGGCGTATGGCTCGCTATTGTTGCTCATCCATGCCGCCAGACAAGGAATAACGCCGTAGGAGCCAATGACGGTCAGTAACAGGGAGCCGTACTTCAGGCTGCTATCGTCGGAAATGTAGAGCATCGAATATCCGATGGCTGTCACCCCACCAGATACGACTGAAGCCATCGCCCGGCATTGATATCTGTCCGATAGATATGACGAAAGTAACACCGTCAGGATGGCTAGCGCGTAGGGCGGAACTTTTGTTGGTCGCAATATTTAATAGACGCCTCAATCGTCAGCGCATCATCTGGTCAAGAGTCTCTTGATTCAAATCCCTACTAACTCGATAACGCCTGTGAGACCGATGGCGCATGTCCATACTGGGGACCACCATATCATTAACATGAGCTTTAAGGGCAATTTAATTCGGCATCAGAAAGAGAAAACCTACAGAATTTAGTACTGGAAGAAATTCAAAGATCATCATCAGCAGAAGATATGATTGGTCATCAGACTCATTGATTGTGACTCGTTGATCATGATGTTTTTAAACTGGGATTACTAACTGCTTGATTGGAGATATGTAAGACTAGTGACATTGGTCCCAGCAAAGAAGAACGCCAGGCAACATAGTCCTACGTGTGGGCTCAGAATAGCTTGACTGATTTGAAATCCAGAAGACCTGAAAGGCTTTGCGTCTAACAGATTACCACCGGTGACTGGGCTGAGATCCCGATGTAGCCTCTCAGAGACAGCCCTGCAAGTTTCATATCCAATCGGATAGCCATCATCAGCATCATGCGTGATAAAAACAGCTTGAAGATGTAAGAGAGTGTCCATTCCAAAACGTACTGTTTTTCGTCTACCGTCAGAAAGTGCGAGTCATCAGGGGATGCAGGGAACATCACAAATCCAAGGCTCCCGCCCAAAATGGTCAGAATGCCATCAACCTTTTCCATGGACACAGAAGTGTTAATCCAAAGGAATAGAGCGAAATTTTTTGTATGATCAATGATTAGATCGAAATCAATTTTACCTCGAAGGAGCCGTATAGCAAGGGGGAAATACTCAACTATAAATACCCAAGCCCAACCTGCCAGTCCTAAAGTGCCGTCTAGACGGGTGATTGCGTAAGAGAACGAGCCTGAGAGGCCACCAGCGAAACAACCGGTGCAATAAAAAAGAGCAATCCTCCACTGAAGCTCCGCTCTAAAAGAGAGTCGCATTGCGACAGGTAAGAATGGATTCGAAGGGATTGATTGAGACAATTCAAGGATTATTGGAGACGCATCCTGCCATAACGTACCGGGTATAAAAAGACGACAGATAGAGTAAAAATCCGGGAAATAGGCCGCCTGGAAGGGGATGCAAGATTTGCGTTCAAGATTTGAACATGCGAAATGTGAACCGAAGTTACGATCGACCACTTACCATTGACCAAGCCCGCGAAAAATCTGTCGGCAAAGGAGGGTTCACCGGTAAATAATTTATCTTTGAAATAGATTGTCGTATACTGTTGAGGATAACGAAGGCCGATGCTTACCTGGCCACCAACAGTCCGGAAAAGCTGATTCAGTGGCAATCAATCGCCGATTAAAAAGGGGAACAGATTCAATCAGATAGGGAAAAGGGCTGTAGCTTCTCGTATATGTACAAGCAAGGAGGTGTCCAACTGACTTTGATAAGAATCCATGCAAAAAAATAACCAGTCCAGAAATCGTGAGGATTAGAGGGAAAAAAATCCGTGCACCTATGCGACGCATCTATTGAGATGATGTCAGGCGAAATGATGTGAGCAAGGGTGGCTAGGAAAGCAGATGTCTAACAATTCTTTCCCTGAGGAAAATCTAGCCCATACGTACAATGAAATTCGATGGGATTTCGACAAGCTATGAATTCAATGTCGGATAGTTGGGTTGTTTGAAAGTAAGCTCCAAAATATACGCTGAAGATCTCGTTTTAATATTGGTAGGTGACTTACAATCAAAGGGCTATGAGGGGGAACCAGTGAGATCAAATGAGGATTAGCCAATGGAAAATGATTTGTTGATTTCTCAACCGAAGAGGTATTCTAAAAAACTTACATTAAGTTAACTATCAGTGAGAGTGCATATTGGGAATCGTCAGTTTTGAGATCCGACTGAAGCCCTGTCAGTGGTTATTTAGTAATCCAGGTTTGTGAAGCCCAAATGAGTGAGATTGAATCCTGATTGCGCTAGTCAAGAAGACATGTCAGAAAAGTGGTGAGAAGTAGACTTGCCTATGGAGCGTATATTGTCTGAGGAGAAATGAGGTGCGCAATCAGCCGATACATGTTTAGGCCAAGATCTTCTGCTTATAATTAGTGTAGGTTGTCATGAGATGATGGCTTACTGATACTCAAACGGCCTAGTTCGCTCAAAAAGTAAAACAGAGCCATTATAGGGAGGAGCCTAGAAGAGGGTGATGGTGAGATTTCATGTGTACAAGGGCGATGATTGCTGGAGGAAAAATAATCCCCGGTTTCAATCACTGGATTGATTACTGACCTGAGGTCCATTTTCCAAGTGGCGGAGTTGATTAATTTGGTGACATAAACCTTCTCAGCCTCGCGTTTGAAGTCTTCTGAAAGGGTGAAGCTGGTGTACTTGGAAGGTCTCTCGGCCTTGATGCCGGTTGAGCGATTCTCACGGACGAAGAAGTCTCCGAAGGCTTGTAGACTTTTGCTCT
The DNA here is from genome assembly GCA_002873125.1 of Puccinia coronata f. sp. avenae. Lineage (NCBI taxonomy): Eukaryota > Fungi > Basidiomycota > Pucciniomycetes > Pucciniales > Pucciniaceae > Puccinia > Puccinia coronata. The sequence goes on along the minus strand of PGCI01000239.1, from coordinate 47,442 downwards.
TACTCCTGTGTGCTCTCTCTTTCGAACACTCTGTCTCCTCTCTTCTAACCCACCTTCTCAAAGGTTTCGGCACGACTTTGGATATTAGACCTGGAATAGATGTCGTTGCCATCTTGCTCCGTGTTCCCCAAAACTTGACTCTTCTACAACGTGAGGGTGGACGATTGAAACGGCCAGGAAAGAGGAACGGTTGGCAGGATGGCGAGGGACTAGAACAGAAAATAAAAGTCGGATGACTTGGCGCTGGTCAGATTCCGTGGAGGTCAGTGTACTGTTGTTTTCCAGACAAGTGTTGATGGGTGCGAGCTTGCTGATGGAACGCTACCAAGGGCCAAGAGTCTTCTCCTGACGGAGCAGAATTGTGTGAGTTGTTATATCCTCAAGCGATGATTGCTTGTCTCTCATTTTGCCCCTCTTCCACCCCCAGAGGGTTCGGTGAGAACTGGCAAGAGGATCAGCTCTAGTATGTAGAGGTTGAATGGCGGACATGGGCCCGGCGGTTCACTCGCAACATCATCCCGGAGCACACGGATCCTATCATATCATGCATACATACACGATCATTTGCGCAACTCCCTTGGCCCACTGATCCCCACTCCCGCCGCTCCGCTTCCCACTCGGCACTGGTGAGTGGCAGATCTTGACTATTACTGCAACATGCAGTCAATGCTGCACCTTCTGACAAATAATGCGCGACCTATGGTCCATGGAGCTACGCCTAAATTTTTACAATGACTACATAGGACTACATAGACCTGAGCATCCTGTCAATGTCCGTCGGCATGCATCACAACCAGCCAGGGAGAGTGCGCCTCATCTAGGAATGAATGTAGTGAAAAAACCGACATTCTTGGTGACCATTATCATACCTCAAGTTATCGGTGTTGACAACAATCATAGGCACACAGCGGATCGGGTTCGGTCTGACCCCTGCGCTCGTATGAACAGTTTTTTCTCACCTGGCAGGTCAAAACCGTTGCTAGCCTTAAGCCACGTGGGAAGTCAACCACCAGTCCGTGGCAGCATCACAACAAAATGTGGATGGTAGCTTTGCACTCGCAGTAACCCAGGCGTGGCGAGATGCCATCGGGTTAAGGGGTTTCAGTGAGCACTATTCTACAGGTACTCCAAGCCGCGCATCAAAACCTCACTAGATCGCACAAAAAATTGATAAAAAAATCACTGTAAATTGCGCAGTAGCAAGCTACTCAAAGGCCCAGCTTAGAGATATATATATGGAAAACAAAAAAGGACAGAAATAAAAAAGATAACAAATAAAGACTTGGGCATGCTAGTTCTGAGTTGGATGAAATCAAATCTCTGACCTAGAGTTAGCTAGTACGCACATTGCTACAGGAGTTGCCGTAGAGTAATCGGAGCTTACGTGCAAATGCAATTACCAGCCGCCGTAACCACCGAAACCTCCGGGGAAGCCGCCGCCGTAACCCCCGAAACCTCCATACCCGCCACCAAACAGTCCAAGGGTGGCAATGTTGGCAGCGGAACCGACGACGTTGGCAGCTGCACCGAAGGGCCCACCGAATTGTCGAGCCTCGATCCTTGCTCTGTCAGGGGATGAGAAGTTAGCAACATCTCACAAGCAGAGTCGTGAGCTTGACGGAAGTCAGATCTCACTCGTGCGTAGTAGCAGTACTGGTAGGGGCAGCAAAGACACCTGGTGAATAGCGTCCTGAGTTAGCTACGGTCATCTTCTCACACTCGGCTAGCACTCAAAAGGGCTTACCACTGCAAGCAGCGAGGAAGAAGATGGCAGCGGAGAATTGCATGTTGTCTCGAAAAAGGGGTGTTGAAAACTGGGAAAAGGTGAAGGGTTTAGAAGAGCTGGAACCTGTCAAGCGCTTAAAAGTGATTATGTCAAGATCGATTGGTATGAAAGCTGGAAGAGTGGCAAGTGGATGAGGAGAGACTCTGAACCGCCAATATCGGCCTCATTATATACCTGAAAGATTCAGAGCGCCTTCTCGTATTTCTCAGGCTTATTCAAGAAATATGTAAGCGCATCCATGGGGCTTTGCCAGCATCAGCATCTTTCGCGTAAGTCCATTGAGACTCGCCAGTTTATTCCTTATTTCGGTCGTGCTCCAACAGCCGGTCGACATCCATGACCGCGAGCTTACTGGCGTGGGCTGGCGCGCCACTGGACTTACATTATCAGCGATTGTCTCCACTGACTCGCGAGCCTGGTTCACCGGCTATTCTCAAGGGTACATCACGACCATGATGGAAAGGGTCATGATTCATTGAAACCTACTCAAGCTAATAGAATTCATACAATTAATCCGCAAAGATTACATGTAGCACACGAGAGCACACGACTTACCTTTCAGTTCAATCTGGTTATGGTATTCACGTTGACCTAGTACTGTGAAAACAAACGGTAAAGGCCCTCGTAAAATTGGAGAAGCTGCTCGGCTCAACACTGAAGAACCCTTGGTTTGAATTTTTAATACTGATCATGTCTCCAATGGTAAGCTGGTTCCCCTGCTCCAACAGCTTTCCATCATATCAAAGTCCCGACGCCCCTTGGAAGCAACCCCGAGGTAAACTGCAAACATCCATTTCATGCGTGAGATGGAAGGTGCGTGAGGCCTTCATATCAATTTGGTCTAGCTCAGCCTGGTACGGACCAGCATCTCGAACCAAAATCTTCTTGCAACAATGTTTCTGCGTGAAATAAACCACTTCGAAGTGAAATTCAGAGCTCCTACCTCCCAATTCTCGGCAGATTCTTAACTGCTCGGGTTGAGTTGCGGGAGGTGTGGAGAAACGCGGCTCTAAAGGGCCTTTCTGCCGAAAAAATACTCAGCTTGCTCGATTCCATAAAGTCGGTGTACATGGTCATATCATTTGGGCAGATGCATGCGTAGGCGAATAAACTCCCATATTCTCATCTTCACATTACTTTTTGCTTGCCTTCAAATTCAAATTTTACACCTGTCGGGTTACAGTTTTAGCTCTTGTTAATCATTAATAATAATATCTGAACGCACTTACTATCCATCTTTCCCTACCAATTACCACTTTAAGATGCAGTTCATTACCCTCGCTGTCGCTTTCGCTTTCTTTACCGGTGAGTTTCTTGCCTCAATCTCACGAAATTGCACGGCGTGCTGATGAATGCATCCTTTTGATCTAACAAGGTGTCACCTCACACCCAATCTCGATGACCTCAAGAGATACCCAAGGGTTAGCCTGACCCTTTGCTCGAGTCTCTGGACATGTGACTCTTCACAGTACTGACCAATATATTTCACACAGTGGTCCTTCAGTTGGCGGACAAGCTGATGCAAGTGCATCTGCGCCGCCATCTGCCCAGGCCCAATTAATGCAATCAACCGGGCCCAACGGAACATCCTCTGATGTTCCTGCCGCAGCCAACTCTCAGGCTTCTTCTCAAGCTTCAGTCAATAGCAACCCCCAGGCTGCTGTCAAAGCAGGTGTCACCGCGGGAATTGGTTCGGCCCTCGCTTCCACCCCCGCCTCACTCTGGAGTGGCAACCAGGAAGTCTATTCAGGAATTTCGGGGCCTATGGAGGTCAACCCCGCAGACTTTGGAGAGGCTGGAACACCTACCAATCACGGGACTTCAATATCAGGTATAATACCGTCTTTTATAACTCAACTGAATTTTTTTCTCGTCTTGTGCCATGTCGTTTGACATTCTATGCTTGAATCCCAGGTCCAAGTGTTGTATCCATCCCGGCTACTATTTCGGGCTCTGGAGGTGCATCCGGTGCTGGCACTCCGATTGTCCCTGGCGCTCCATCTGTCCCTGGCCCTCCATCTGCTCCTGGCGCTCCATCGACTCCGGGCGCTCCAGTTCCCGGCGCGCCATCCGCTCCTGGCGCTACAGCTCCCGGCGCGCCATCCGCTCCTGGCGCTCCCACACCGTCTATTCCTGGCGCTCCACCTGCTCCTAGCGCTCCATTTGCTCCTGGAGCACCATCTGCTCCTAGCACTCCTTCTTTACCTGGAGCTCCATCTATTCCTGGCGCTCCGTCGGTTTCTGGCGCTTTGTCCGTTCCTAGCGCTCCATCAGTTTCTGTTGCGCCCTCTATTCCAGCTAGTGTTCCCTCTGTCCCTGGCGCAGTTGTCCCGGGAGCGGCCCCCACTTCCAGCACTGCATCTCATCCCAGTGGTGTAGCGGTTTCTGGTACACCACCCCGTCCTGCTACTGAGCCTCCAACTAGCGTTGGTGGTACACCCCACCCTGGAATTCCACTCGATCTTGGTGATTCTTCCGGTTTAAGTGTATCTGGTGGTGCAGGTGGACCTGCTTCTGGCGGCGGTTTATCAGCTCCTGTCGTACCTCAATATTCGAGTAGTGGTTCTGCTCATGGTGCACCTCTTGGTCCCAGTGGTGTACCCGGTACGAGTGTTATACCATCAGGGTCAGGTAGTGCCTCGTCCGGTGGTTCCTCTGCCGGTTCAACAGGATATCCCGCAGGTCCCCTAGCTCCCTCTTCAGGACCTAATCAACCGACACCTCCACCCAAAAGTCCCTTGCCTGGACCTCTTGGATCCAACGCACCCTTGGGTGGAACCCGTAATCCCCCAAACGCAGCCAACGGGCCTACTTCCGGAAGCGTACCCGAGTCTGCTTCATCCCAACAAACTCACGGGACCTCTCACGGTCGTCACCGAGGCCACGGTGGGCATGGTGCCGCTGGTAGTGGATCCTACCCATCTGGTGGATACCCATACGGTTGGGGAGTCACTTCCGGATACCCTTACGGTCAGCCAGGTGAATTTGGTGGTTTCGGTTCGGGCTTTGGATTAGGCGGTGCCGGGTTTGGATCGGGTGGTCTTGGTGCTGGTATCGGACTAGGTGGTTTGGGTGCAGGCTTCGGATTAGGGGGCCTAGGTGCAAGCGTTGGTCTCGGCCTTGGTGGCCTGGGTGTAGGTGTTAATCCCGGGGGTCTGGGTGTCGGAGTCGGATTGTCGCTTTAATGGATTTCAATACGCTAGTTTCTGTGAGCCGTATACAGCTTACAATTGAAGCATTAATGTTCTATTCGACTCCTTCCTCTCAGACATTTGTACTTGATTCTTAATTCTTCCAACTAATAACTGCATCTCACTTTTTTTGAACCATGTTATGTACTGGGAATATATAACTTCTTAAGAAATCTGACGCGAGTTAAATATTTCACTCATCCAAAGTGAATGTTTAATCATTAAGCAATAACCTTGTCAGTTATGCCAATTGCATCTCAAGATGTTGCTGAGGTCAATAACACTGTAATTTGGTTGCACACATCCAGATTTTTTAGACGAGCAGACCGTGTGAGCTGACAATAGGGCACACAGAGAGGCGAGACGACCAGAAGCAAACCTAAGAAAAGGAAAAGACGAGATAAGAATGAGGAGCGAGCTAGGAAGGTCGTGAAAGACAACAACAGACCTGAGACACAGTAATGTGGATCAGCGGAGTGCAAACAATAAGCGTAGGTGTGAATGAATGAAGAAAAAGAAGAGGCGATACAACGTGGCCAAAGCTTGTTTTTCAATGAGACATAACTATGGTTAGGGTTTGCTGCGGAGAGAACAAGATGCGAGTGTAACGAGAATAAAAGAGAAAAGAACCCGTTCAATAAGATTAAGCTCAGGTGTATGTGCTCAACTAATTATTGTACTATGTACACTGGGGAAATCAGCCAATGAAATACAAAGAACAATAAAATCCTAATCCATGAGTCAAATTAACAGATGCTCAATTGTTGGAGTTCATTCCATCTTCACTAAGATTGGTACAGCCAAGCCTTTCAGCATGCTGGAAAGTGTGTTCAAAAAGTATTTTTTCAAAGATAATGGGAGGTTTTCAAAATATGAGAGAAAAAAGTATAACAATCTGCAAAAAACAACAGCTTTGATGTGATAACTGAACTTCAACCTTTTCCTATGTTTCTGCCAAAGGAATGAGGAGTAAAAACCAGGATTTCCAATCTCAGAGGAAATGGTGTTCCAATTACCAGTGAAAAAAAAAGGAATTGTGAGAATAATTACAGTGACCCCGCAATGTAAGCATAACAATGGTGGACACAATTCTTATGCTTACATTGTGGTATGCTTCTTATCAAAGTAAGCATATGCTTATGTAGGACTAACTGATATAAGCAACACATGTATGCCTTCTATTTTATGCTTACATGTGTTTTGATTTTGGAGAATATTGGAAGAAAAAGTCAATTTTATTTTAGACCCCTGGGAAGCTAAGTTTCATGACCTGCACATGGCCATCTGTCCACAGGCTAAACATTCCTGCATCAGCGGAGGAGACAAATGCCAGAGATCATACTTATTTTTTACTCTCTGACGGGCTTTCACTGTCCTATATAAACACATTTTCAATTTTTTTCCTCACATTTTTATGCATTACACATTATGCTTAAAGAACCACAATTTTTTGGTAACCAAAAATGGTTCCAAAAAAAAAAGTATGCATACAGCAAGGTATGCATACAACGTGGATGCTTACATTGCGGGGTCACTGTATGAGCTACAAATTGAGTATCTTGAGGTTTCCTATTACTTTTGCATGAATTGGATTATGGTTATTTGTGGTCTTGAATTACACCTGTCATTAAGGTTATAGAAATATATGAATTTCTTACACTCTGATCAGTCATTCTCACAGTTTTTTGATTTGGATTTGTTATTTCATAAACCACGACCAATCAATGGTCACAGGATTGCAAGTGAAATCTTAAAGTAGCGCTGGAACCCAAGGCCTACCTGGCTTCTTTGGCGCCTCCCGGCGCCCGCCCAACAAGTTACCCATACTGCGGGTAGCAGAATCAGATGGCCCAAGTGGTACCCTATGGGTTAGGGTACTACCCGCCGGGCAGTCAGGGCAGAGGATATACCTGCCACAGGGCCGGTTAATCCAAGCCTGGCGGGTATACTTGCTCCAGGGCAGGTGGCTGCCAAGCGCAGCCTCTGCTGCGCAATTCTTGGGGTTTTACCAGCCAGCCTGCGGGGCCCACAGGCACGCCGCTGACCCCAGCAATGCTTTTTTTGGTAGTTCTTTAATTCCTCACCCCTCATTGAAAAAAAAAATGTGCCTCCTACTAAACAGGAAGGGTAACCTTGGGTACCTCCAGCATAGCCTGGTTCCCATACTCAGCCGTACCCGGCGTACCCAAAGACACCCTTGGATACCCAAAAAAAAAAAATGTCCCATCACTTGTATCCTCCGGGTCGGAGCCAGGTGTACCCGTTGGGCACAGGGACGGGTTCCAGCTCTATCTCAAATTACAAAGGGGCCTTTTTACTTTGATATGTCACTTTTAAACAAGTGATTATTGATTGGTTGTGGTGATAGATTTGTCCTATAATTGGTGGATATAAATATCAAATTCATCACATTTTTTTACTTGGCATTCCTGAGTTCTTGCCATCATATCAGAATCTGGCCAAGTTTGGAAAAAAAGCCAATTCATAGCATGGATTTTTGAGTAATACTTGTGTAATATAACATGGCACCATTGATTGGAAATTGATATGGAATATATTTCCTTGATCTTGATGCTGATTTTAAATTAGAAGAGTTAGAATGACATAGTTACAACGAAAGAAGGAAATAAAAATTTCTGCATCATTTTGATTCCAATCATCAATCAATGTCAAAGGAATATCAAAAACAAGAGGAAATCATAGGCATGAAAAGAGGGAAGTGGATGATAGAGAGAGATGAATGACAATATGAAAAAGTAACATGCAGGAATAAGAGGATGAGAGGGAAACTGCATCAAGCTATAGATCTTTGAACTGTTATATAATAAAAAAACTATAAAGGAGATAGACAGCATTGGATGAAGCAGAAAGGGCTTTATAATTAGGAGAGAATGGTTTGTAGTTGTAGGAGTGTCCTTTGAGATATAAAGTAGATCAATAGGTAGGACTAACGTTATAAAATTCAGAAGGCCATCATAATCAGAAAAATGCAGAGCAAGAAAAGAAGTGACTCAGAAAACAGAGGGGACATCATCCAGGGGTCAATTTTGATGTGAAATAAATGGGTGGTTATAATTATCTTTGTCATTCCGGATGGAGATGGAGAGCCGGGTTTGACTCCATATTAATGGTTGGGATAGCACAAGAAACTTTCTTGCTTTATTCCACCCTCAACCTTTTCCTTTTGAATACAGATCATTTCAACCCAAAATGGAAGATGAAGAAGTGTAAGCAGCAGAAGGTGTTTTGCTTTTTTTGGAGAAAGATGGGGAGAGACGGTCGAGATGGAGGGAGGAATATGCTCACGAGATGAGAAAGGGTAGATTCAGTTATATTGGAGAGAGAGGCAGGACTGGGAGGAAAGCAGGATGGTCTGAGATGGACGATGGGACACAATAGTCAAAGCGGGATCCGGATATTGGGTGGTAGTGGTATCAAGTCCACGGCAGCAGAAGCTGAGGTCGGAGCTGAAGCTATTGCGAGGGGAATGGGTGAAGCTGAGGGACATGACGGAAGAGCAATAGGAAAGAGGACTACTGGTGGAGTCATGGAGCACGGAATCATTGAGGAGGTAGTCGTTGATGAGGCCGTAGTCGTTAAGGATCAGGGAGTCGTCCAGGACGGGGCCATCATCATCATCATCATCGAGAAGGAGGTGGTGCTGGCGGCTGGTGGGAAGTATGGATGAAGAGACCAAGCAGGGGGAGAGGGGGCGAGTGATCATGGGGATCGGGGGTGGGTCGGAGAGAGGTCGCGATACTGGCGTGGTTTGACTCTCGGCCATCTGGCCCTCCTCCTCGTCGTCGTCGTGCTCCACCAATGCCATGGGCTCGGCAAGTCGGAGAGTGTTGGCCCCGCTTTTCTTGGTGATAAACACCCGCCGCCAACGCTTGCTGATCAGGGACGCGACGACCACCAACAACTTGGAGTGACTTCTCCGCCTCAATGGCTTTCCCCCTCGCGCACTTCCACCTTCTGCCGCCACGTCTGCCACCCTGAACACTGCAGTTAACTCTACCTCCGGATGTAATATTGCTGCTGCCCCCGATGGCTCTCTCCCAAACCCCGGCTCGCTCCTCATCCTGATATCAAAAGTCTCCTTTAAAATGCAGTAGATCTATGTAAGCTCGTCCGGTCCGGTTAGGTAATTGTTATATCATGGAATGGAACAGGGAAAGGAAGAAGCAATCACTATTCGGGAATGAGATTTGGTGAGGACACTTTTATAATGTGGGGTAAACTACCTTACATATATATATATCTTATCTTAGTTAAGGATGTGTGAGGAGTCGGAGAAGCTTCTCCAATTATGTAGAAGAGTAATAATGGGATGCTGAATGGTTGGTAGACGGGCAAACTGAAGAGCTAGTAATGGTAACCGTACTGGTGATTGGAAGGCCACTACAGATGGGAAAGAGCCATTAACTTATACAAAACAAAGCAAGTTATAACAAGAAATTATGTAGGATCCCCAGGAGAATTGAGACACAGACAAGATTCTCAGCACAGAGCCGCCGGCAGGATGAGTGGCCGAGACATCACATAAATACATATTTACATAGGGGGGCTGACTGCTGAGGCATGAAGGCTGATGGCACGGAAGGCCGACAAGAAGCTGGACATGTATGCACAAGCGACACCCGGAATTCCCAGGCAACTGCACCGTACATATTTCCAAGGCAGGACTTTAGGCGCAGATCACTCCGTGAAGTTGGGGCTAGATAACTGTAATATGTATGTATGTACCCCAGACTGGAGAGAGAAGTGGCCACTGGGGGAGGGGTGAGGATGAAGAATGATCGAGCAGGTTTTCATGCATGGATGCCCGGAATCGCAGAGATATCCTCTCAGATCCTCTCCCGGCTCCTGGATACACCTCGTTTGTTCGGCTCGTCCGCATCTCCGACCCACTCCCACCGTCCTTCCCCTGCACACATAAGATCAGAATGTGGATAGGGGGGGGGAAAGAGAGTGTGAAGGGGGGGGGGGGGGGGATATCCGTGTTGCTTGCAGAACATCTTTATTTATGTATCTCCCATCATAAACGATCAAGAGGATTGAAATAACAAGCTTAGTATCATGTATTTATGTATTGATGTCCCTTCATACCGCATCTCCATTCTCCAGTCTTGCAATCCTAATAAGGAAAGTATTCATTCTCTCGCCCATCGATTAGATAGCTGCAACTAATGGAGGAACTTGGATATCGGAGCACAGGGCCAGGAAAATAACATTACGTTGCAAGAGTACATCGTTGTATCTAGCTGTCCGATTAACCATGAATACATACTCCAAACATAATCGCATCTGGTACATACACAGATGGACGGCTCACCTCGACAACCCAGTATAACGAAATGGGATGGAACACTTGGAATGTGACAAGTATAGGTTTTTGTCCTCATTATGCACACGTTCGTGGACTATCATTACGGCCATCAAACAATAACAAAGAGTATCTTCTTTTTTTTTAATGATGGAGTGGGGTGTAAGCGTACATATGAGTATAAGGAACCTGAACCAAACCGAAAAGGGAAACAAAAACGTTGATCGAACGAACATAGGAGGGACCCTCCTCAAACATGCTAAAGGAAAAAGAGAGAGGCACACGGACGCAAGTAAAAGAGAAGGGGGAAAGAGGAGGAGGAGAGAAAGATCAGTCTATTTTTTTGCTGTGGCCGTTGATAGACGCCAGCTGCTGCGGCAGGCTTTCTGACCCGACGGACGCGAGCATGCGGACGGCGAGCGCAAAGAGGAGGACGAGGGCGATGGCGGAGCCGAGCAAGAGCACAAAGCCACTGGGGGTAGGATGGACAACAGCGAAAAGAAGACACTCAGTAGTTGAACGAGCGGGGGTTTTTTTTTTGTCGGTGGGGGGAAAAAAGAGAGAGAGAGAGAGATGGGATGGGACGGGACGGACCTGGAGATGTCTTGTTTCTGGCAGCTGTCGCCGCTCCAGTACGTCACCTTGCCAGTCTTGACGTCATTGGATTTCTGGCAGAGACAAGCGAAGCACTTGCCGCCGGAGGTTTTCACGCCCTGGGTACAAGAGCCGTGGCCGTTGCAGGCATCGGTAGCGGACAGGCAGGCGTCCTTGGTAGCGAAGCATGTGCGGCTGCTGGGGATGATAGGCATAGAGGCGGCGGCGGAGCCGAAGACGGAGCGGCGACGGTCGATCAGGTCGCGCCGTACAAAGCTCTGCTCCGACGTCTTGAACGGAGACAGGATCGACAGGCTCGTCCGCTTGCCCAGCCGCGCGTGCGTCGGTTGTCCCGGCACCGCTACCACCATCGTCTCCATGCCTTGTACTCGTGCATCCCCTAGCACGGCTTCCAGCGAAGCCTTTAATGCCCCCAGACTCACCCGGTACTGCAGCGAGCTCTCCCCGTGCCGCTGCCGCACTTGCTGCAGTCCCGACAGACGCAGGAACGACACGGGGCCCCACTGGCTGCTGTGCACGAACCGGTCGAGCGAGTTGAGGTCGTCAAGAAGCTGGTACGCCGGCTGTGTAGTGCAGAGCGATGCAAAGAAATCTCATCAGTGGAGTGTGGAAATTGCCCGGTTTCAGTAGACAAGAGGCTGACCGCATCCAATGCGCCATACTCCTTGATAGCTTCGCGGAACCTGATCTCAGGGTTAACGGATTGGCTGAGGGGAGTCGTCGAAGTAGAAGTCTGCATGGGGTCAGAGGAGATGTGGGCGAGCCAGTGGCGCCATGCGGGGATCGAGTCGGCCCAGTCGGCGGCCCACTCGTCGAGGTTGGCCCGCAGGTCGAGGCCCATCCCGTCGTGGTAGGCTTGTACGAACGCCTGCACGCCATACATTGTGTCCAGCGGCACCCGCATCGTGTCCACCATCCGGCCCACGTATATCGCCATCAGCGCGTCGAAACTCAGCGTGTCTGGCGGGTTCGGAATGCTGAAGGATTGCATCGTGGTCAGGAATTCCTCGGGGAGGACGGCTGTCGAGAAAGCGGTGAGAAAAAAAAAAGATAATCTCAGTTTGGATTACTTTCTTCATATATGATATATATGTTTTGTCAATCCAAGCTCAACTTTGGCCATCGTTCCCGTACAGCGCAACGAGCAGTTTCGACTGTTGAATGGCCGGTTCAGATTGGGGGAGATCCGAGGTGGTGTGGCCGAGGACGAGCTGGGACTTAATGGTTGTTGGATGGAGGGATGCGGGCAGGGATTCGAAGTGGGAGATGTTCAGCCTGTGGGAGAGGATGGCGTTGAGTTCCGGGGTGGACAGCGGGACGGGCATGGTCTGTGTTGGCGCAAGTGTGCGCAGATAGAGGTGGGCGTTCAGTTGTCCGCTGGCGAGACTCGGCAGAAGCAGCAGCACGGCGCTGGTGAACCTGTTCATCACCTGGGGCATCATTGGTTGCTGTCGAATTGCTGCTGGTATTGAGTTTGTTAGTTCGAGTTTTTGTTGGAAATGACATTCGACATCATTTGTCATGGACCATGGTAGCCCAGCTGGAGGGTCTAGCTTCCGTAGCCATCTCCAGGGGGGCTGGAAAAAAAATGGGGTTAAACACTCGCGCAAACATTCACATCCACAAGTTTGCGAGCTTAACTAAAGCCTCTCCGAGGAGGCGCGAGAGGCTTGCCCTGGCTTGCCACTAAAGTCGCGCGGGTGGCCTGAGAACATTGACTTTCTCGACCCTTTTTTGCTGATTCCAAGATTAGTTGCCCGTTAGAGCAAAATATAGTGAGGTTCAGAGAAGAAAAAAACGGCGGTCTTGTAGCCTGCTATGTTGGGAATCTTTCAAAAAAAAAAAAAAACTACAGTCAATGCATTTTTGTTGCGCTCTTGCCTTTGTTTCTTGTAGACTCATGCTTTTTGACGTGCAAACCGGCAACACTACAAGAAAATCTGCTTCAACTGCCACCAGTTGACATGCAGTTACTTTGATTTTACTTCTGCTGTTACTTGAATCTTACTCAAATAACACTTCAAAACAACTTCAATGCACAGTCACTGTGCATTGTGCACAGTGACTGTGCAAGAAAAGTTTTTTTGAATTAACTTGGAAGTAAAAGAGTAGTAAGATGGGATTAGCCTGCATGTCAACTGGTGGCAGTTGAAGCAGATTTTCTGGTAGTGCAAGAAGGCTGCAGAGGTTTTTTCCAACAGGCCTTTTGGATTGCCGGATTGCATCCGCTTCAAAGGGTTGAGACAATTGAACGGTGTTCTCATTGTCTGGCATTTCTGGTAACCTGACATATATCAGGCAGCGTCTGACAGCGGATCTTCTTGTGGGATTATCCAATGCAGATCCAGGCAGATACAGCAGTATTTCTTTGGGAATTGAATCACCAACCCCTGTTATTTGAAGGGACAACCCCCATTTTTTCCGGGATGTCGTGACAACCAGTGTTAGACGTCCCAGGATGGTCCAGAAATGGTATTTCTGGTCCAGGACATAAAAAGGGGGTTGCAGATCCAATTTAGTCCCGCAGACTGGGGGTTGTCTGTTCAATTTTTCCCGCATCCGGGTTTTCATACAATGCCCACTTTCCCCGGGGGCCACAGCTTGACTTGCAGGTTCTGTTGCGGCTTGCAAACAACCCCCTATCCTGCATCTCAAGACACCTTAGCTTGGAAAGATAAATATGATGCTTGTTTTAAATGGACTCAACAATTAAAGAAGAATACTAGATCCAACAGAATGGCTTATTAGCTCATGTTTTTCTTTTTTTTACTTTTTTACTTTTCTTGTTTTCTTTTTCTACTTCTTCCTGCTATAAAATGTGATGATTTTTTTGCTTTTGCATTGGAAATATGAGATTGGTGTTGGTTTGTTTGGGGCCCAAATCATGGAGCAGAAGAAAATGAAAGAGGGGAGTTATTTTCTGATTGAAAAGTAAATGTAAGGGATATGTTCATTGTGTCTGATAAAAAATCAGAATAATGTTGGAGTTGTGTGTGTGCTTCCTTCCTGTCATGTTTCTTTCCTCTCTCTGTCACAGTCTGTGACATCCTCACAGGCACCTACCTAGCCCGGCTTCAGACGTGGAAGGACTCTCCTCATCCTTCCACTCCCATCTGAATGTCCGGCCTAGGTAAGCCCCACATTTCTCTTCTTTGTCTCATTTCTCTTTGTTTCATTTCTCTTTGTTTTCCTTTTTGATTCAATGAACTAATTCTTCCACTCCCATCTGAATGTCTGGCCTAGTTCACTGCAACGAATAAATGTAATGAAAATGAACTCAAATGTAAACTAAGTATTTGCTGTGGAAGATGTTTGAAATATAAGGAAAACAAGATGGTTGACTTCTTGAAATGAGGGTTTTTGAGCAAGGGAAATGTAAAATGAAATTTCCTTATTTAGGAATGTGTGGAACAATTTATCTGATGTAAAAACAGTGATTTAGATTGTAAGGGAATGATGGGCTATGGAAGATAGCTGAAGCAGAAGAAAAAGATGACTTTTCAGCTCATCAAAATTGGTTGTTTATGTCAAGGGGATGTGTCAGATTCAAAGCTGTAAATCTGCCACAGATTTTCATTTTGAATTTGTACTGTGTGTGGGAAGTGATATAAAACATAGATTAATAAGAGGCTATGGAAAATAATTATAAAAGAGGATAAATGTGATGTTTACCTTTTGAGTTCATCACTTTCAAATATGGATCATGTCACATTAAAGAGTAACAACCAGCAACTTGTCAAAATACTTCATTTTTCATTATAGCACCCTGCATGGTCAACTTGAATCTTGATGTTACATATTTTTTTAATGCTCTGTTTGCATTTTTTATGATATGATTTATGTGTTTTAATGATTTTTATAACTGGTGGGTGATGGTTTAGACAATAAAGCTCTGGCGGTGGCATTTCAGCCAAATTGAATTGATGACCCCCTGCTCAGGATGGTAATTGGGCGTGCCGATCCAAACCTGACCAAAGACCCGACGGGTCATGGGTCGGGTTTGGGCAGCTTTTGAGGCTAGATTTGGCAATTCAGACCCTCCCTGACCCAACCCAAGCCACCAGCTGGGTAGGGTTTGGGCATGGCACAATGAAGTCGGGCTGGCCCAATAACCCAATTACGGCCCGACTATATGCCATCCAAGCCCAAGGATCAAGCTGAGATATGTACATACTTTGTATATAGTGGGCTTATATACATAGTATATGTATGGATTTGATATATATACATATCATTAGTGCATCACGCACTGCAGCACCCCTCAGTTCAACTTCTCATCCCGTTACCTACCAGCCCGGCAACAACCGTACCAAGCCAGCCAGTAGCCTTATCATGCCACCAAAGAAACCACAACAGACCTGATCTGGTCAAGGGCAAGGCTCTCTTGTATCACAAGAAATTACGGGAAATCAAGAACAGCAATTACAAACCTCCAAAACGGCCAGTGACTCCAAGGAAGACAGCAATAGCAACACTAGCAACCAAACTGACACTGATTCCGCCGCCGCAACGCCCAAGGCCAAACAGAAAGCGTCAACCTCTATATCCGCTGAACTTACTGAACAGTCTCAACCTCCACCCACTGCACAGTCAGACTCTGGGGCGGGGAGAGAGAACAACTCCAAAGCTAACCAGTGTTGGATTTCAGCTTTGCCCAGTGCGTGCGCGGCAATCTTCTCCGTGCTCACTGTGCGCTCTCCACGCGCACTTGCGCTTCCCCGCTTCTTCCACCTCCCTCGACTGAGAGTTGCTTCCTCATCTTGAGCCAGAACCAACACGTCTGGATTTCAGCCTACCCGAATCGACTCTTCTCGTCTCATCTGGTGGCCCCTCGAGATCGTCCACTGCCATTGACTAGAGTAGTGGTAAACCTCAGCTTTCTTTCTTTCTTCTTTCTTTTCTTCATTTCTCTTTTTCTTCTCCTTTGTTGCTGCTTTGTTGCTGACCTGTTTCTATGTCTCAGACTCTGTCTTTTTTAGTTGAGTGTGGTGGATTGTTTTCGTCATTGTCTCTCGTCTCTCAGATTCCTTCTCATTAGCCCGTTGTGATCCTCTAGGTACTATCTCTGTTTCTTTCCTTTCATCTCTGTTTCATTCTTGTTTTATGTTTGTCTGAAATATGATCCTCTAGTTTTTCCGTCTGAAAACCTAATAGATTTACAGTCTCAACCAATAACTACTAGAGGATTGCAATGGCTGACAACGAAGGAGCTTTGTCAAAGGTCAATATCCCTTGTCTCGATGATAAAAACTATCTCCATTGGTTGATGCGCATCAAAGCCCATCTCCGTCATACGGGTCTTCTCAAATACATCCTCGAACCTCCTGCACCTCTAACCGGAGCCGCTGCCGATGCCGTTGCCAAGAAGCACGCCGAGACGGTCGACATCCTGATGAACTTCATGAGCAAAACGGCATTCGAATCTGTCACCACGCCTGACAATGAGGACAGTCCGCATGGAATCTGGTCTCAAATTGTCTCTCGATACGCCTCTACCTCCTCCAACAACAAGGGACGAGTGTGGTTGAAATTCATGCGCTACAAATACCGAGGCAACCTCAGCGAATTCATCACCGACATGCACAAGATGCTCATCGAGATTGCTCTTGTCAAACTCGGAGTACCAGACAACATCCTCTGTTTCTCAATTCTCTCTAAACTCTCTGAAGATCTATGGAACGTCGTCGACAATATCATCATGAACAAGGTTATCATCGAGAGTCCCAACGCTACACTCACCAAGCTTCAAGAACTTGTACATCTTGAGGAATCTAGGAAGAAGAAAACTCAACAGTCCACCACGACTATCAAGTCCGAAGAACAGTCCGACGCAGCCTCAGCCCTAATGCATGAATCCAAAAAAGGAAAGAGGCGCGATAGAAAAGACGGCCCCATCTGCAAGAATGGAAAGCACAAGCCTGCTGTCACCTCCCACACTCTTGAGACGTGCTGGGAAGTCCATCCTGATCAACGCAAGCAATTTATGCTCAGATTCAATCGTGGAGGCGGCAGTGGCAAAAAACCAGCCGCTCAACTCGTGGAAGCAGACGACGGTCATGGATCCAAAGCCTCCCTGTTTCTGACCGAAGCAAAAAGTAAGCCAATTGTCTTGGACACAGGAGCCACACACCATCTCGTCAACAACCCTGATGTGTTCTGACCTACCTCTGAGTCCAGTATAAAAATTGCGACAGGTGGACACAGCAATTTTCTCAGTGCCACCGCCATTGGGACCGTCACTCTCACCAATCATCAGGGGGAAAAGTTTCTTCTGGACAATGTTCTGCTGGTTCCCTTGCTCAATCGCTCGCTAATCTCTATTCCCCAACTCTTTGAAAAACTTTTCGTCGTCAAGAAGTTCGATAACAACGAGGTGAAAGTAGAGGTGGACGGCAAATTTGAGCTTCTAGGTTCTGTTAAAAATAATCTATTAGAACTTCATTCCTCACACTTTGATGAAATCCAATCCGATTCCTCCTGTTACCAATCAAGTCCAGAAAATCCCAACTGGCACGCGAGACTGGGTCATCCAAACCAAAAATATCTTAAGCATCTGAAGCTTGAGAGTCATGTCGAAGAGTGCAGTATCTGCAAAAAATGCAAACTCCAGGCTCTACCGTTCTCCAGCAAATTTAAGGCTGTAACCGAAGTCCTTGAAGCTGTCCACATGGACCTTGTTGGTCCCTTTCCAGTCCAATCAATGGCCGGCTCACTCTACTTTCTCACGCTTGTCGACCAGTTCAGCGGGTTCAAAACAGTTAAATTCCTTTGACACAAGTCCGAAGCATTTGACCGCTTTGTGGAATTCAAAATCTCTGCTGAGAAAGACACAAAACAGTCAATCCGGCTTCTTGTCTCCGACGGTGGGGGGGGAGTTTATAAATGAAAAGTTCAAAGAGTTCTGTGCAATCGAAGGTATCTCTCATCATGTCAAACCCGCCTACACACCTCAAAACAATGGCATGGCTGAGAGAGCTAATCAAGCAATATTAACAAAAGCCAGGTGTCTTCTAGTTCAATCCAAACTTCCCAAGATGTTCTGGGCGGATGCCATCAACACGGCCACCCAACTCTCCAATCTCACTCCGTCCAGCACCCGGCGCATGAAGATTCCGTACAAGATATGGACAGGTCAAAAGGCCAATCTAGAGGCTCTCAGACCCTTTGGATGCCGCACTTATTCACTCATACCAAAGGAAAGGCGGGATTTCAAACTAGATCCCACGGCTGAAAAGGGCATCATGGTCGGATATGAGAATGACTTCTCAACCTATCGAGTGTACAAAACTGATGAGAAGAGGATCGTCCGGAGTTGCAACATAAAATTTGATGAAGATTCATTCCCTGGTTTGAAAGACGTCAGAGAAGAGAATCCAAATCAAGACATTTTCAAGACAGCCAATCACAGGTCAACATCTGAAGAGACTCCGACGCCAGTATCCGAATCCGCCATATCTCCTTCTGACCATCCATCAGTCGACGCCAACAGTTCCTCCAGTGCATCAAAGGCTCCCAAGAACATCTCAAGTCAAATCTCGCAAGACAATATCCTCTCTGTTGACAGAAGGGTCAATTCCATCATTGTGTATCTCACCGAAAACGTTGAAAGCAACACTCCAAAGACATATATCCAAGCTATCAATTCACCTGACTCATCTTTCTGGAAGAAAGCCATACAGAAGGAACTCTCCAACATGTACGACCACGATGTTTGGGCCATTGTCAGAAAAACCGGGGATCAGAGCCGAATCAACTGTACCTGGGTATTTAAAGTCAAAAAGGATCAGCTGAATGTCCCCATTGAGTATAAAGCGCGTCTTTGCGCCAAGGGTTTTCAACAAAAGAAAGGGACGGACTACGGAGAGAAATTTGCTCCAACTGGGAAAATAGTGTCTCTGAGAATGCTAATTCTGTTTGCGCTCAAAAACAACCTCAAATTCCATCAAATCGACATCAAAAGTGCCTTCCTCAATGCTACTCTGCAAGAAGAGCTCTATCTTAATCCGCCTCAAGGAGTAGACATTCCCGCCGATCATGTCTTGAAGCTCAATAAAGCCATGTATGGTCTTAAACAGGCCCCCAACGCGTGGCATCGTACCCTGTCTGAATGGCTGTTTCAAATCGGTTTTTGAAGATGCGATGCTGAGCCATGCGTATTCTGGCGTAAGGGTACATTTCTATATCTCCACGTAGACGACCTAGCCATTTTCAGCAAGAAGCCAGAAGACTTTAAAGATGAAGTGCGAGCTTGCTTTCAAATCAAAGATCTAGGTGAATCTAGTCTACTCCTCGGCATGAATGTCATCCAAGAAAATGATTCAGTCACTCTCACCCAGCGTCATTACATCGACACCCAATTGGAGCGTTTCCACTGTCAAGACTTGTTTCTGGAGTCTACACCCATGAAACCAAAAGGTCACCTGATTGCTGCCACTTCGGAAGAGAAAGTCAACCACATCAAGTCCGGCAATAACTTCAGAGCACTGGTTGGTGCACTCAACTACCTCAGCACGACAACGCGTCCTGACATCACTTTTGCAGTCAGTTCCCTGTCGCAATACCTCAATGCTCCCGGCACAAATCACTGGGATGCGGGCATCCAGGTACTCAGATACCTGAAGGGAACACAAGACGTGGGGCTCAAGCTTTCCAGAAACCCAGTCACTCCAGATTCACTAGTTGGTTACGCCGACGCAGATTGGGCCTCATGTCCCGAGTCAAGACAGTCTGTATCTGGAAACCTTATCCTGCTCAATGGGAATGTCATTTTGTGGAAGTCAAAGAAGCAGCCTACACTCTCACTATCCTCCACAGAAGCGGAATATAAATCAATCGGCGACATCACCAAAGAGATTATGTGGATTAAAACGTTGCTCAAGAAGATCTTCAACATCAAGCTCAAGGATCCGACTCCCATCTTTGAAGACAATCAAGGCGCAATCGCTCTAGCCAAGAATGAGTCCAACCATCCAAATTTCAAAACCAAACATATGTCACTCCGCCATCACTTCATCTGCCACGAAATCAAAATCAAGTCCATCATTCTCAAATTTGTACTGACCCATCTGATGCTTGCCAACTTCTTGACCAAAGCAGTTGGAAAAATCTCCAACAAAAGAGCACTCCGCAATCTCAATTTCTTGTGCCCAACGCCTGTGCGGCCTTGAGCATGGGGGTGTGTTGGATTTCAGCTTTGCCCAGTGCGTGCGCGGCAATCTTCTCTGCGCTCACTGTGCGCTCTCCACGCGCACTTGCGCTTCCCTGCTTCTTCCACCTCCCTCGACTGAGAGTTGCTTCCTCATCTTGAGCCAGAACCAACACGTCTGGATTTCAGCCTACCCGAATCGACTCTTCTTGTCTCATCTGGTGGCCCCTCGAGATCGTCCACTGCCATTGACTAGAGTAGTGGTAAACCTCAGCTTTCTTTCTTTCTTCTTTCTTTTCTTCATTTCTCTTTTTCTTCTCCTTTGTTGCTGCTTTGTTGCTGACCTGTTTCTATGTCTCAGACTCTGTCTTTGTTAGTTGAGTGTGGTGGATTGTTTTTGTCATTGTCTCTCGTCTCTCAGATTCCTTCTCATTAGCCCGTTGTGATCCTCTAGGTACTATCTCTGTTTCTTTCCTTTCATCTCTGTTTCATTCTTGTTTTATGTTTGTCTGAAATATGATCCTCTAGTTTTTCCGTCTGAAAACCTAATAACCAGGCCACTCCTACCGCCAAAGTCCCCAGCACTCAAGAGGAGCAGCCAACAAAGAAACAAAAGACAACCAGTGACGTTTGGGATCACTTTACCAAGAATACTATCAGTATATACTATATCCCTTTGTTCAGCTATTTACAACTTGTGTGAATTCATTTTTCATTCTTTTCTATGCTTAGGCCCAAAAAATGTGAAGGCAATCTGCAACTATTGCAAAGCTGCATTGGAAGGCAGGAGCATCAACAGGACCAATCAACTCTGGAGGCACCTTGATCAATGCAACTCCTACATCACCAAGCAGAAGCAGTTGTTGCTCAAGCTCGTTGGGAACAAAGAATTGGGTGGATCCCAAGCAACCTCATGGGTGTTCTGTCAACAAAAATCCCGTGAAACCTTGATCAAGATGATCATTGCACACAAACAAACTTTCAACTTTGTCAAGCAACCCTTATTCAAGGCTTTTGTTGCATCCTTACAGCCCCGATTCAGGAATCTTGGTTGCGCAACAATCAAGGGAGACATAATGAAGCTTTTTGAATCAATGAAGGGAAAGCTCTTGGCCAATATTGCCAAAGTCAATTGCGTGGCACTAAAAACGGACCTATGGACTTCTGCTAACCAGTTGCCATACATGGTTGTTTCATGCCACTACATCTCAGGCAACTGGACCCTTCAAAAGCAATTGATTTCCTTCAAAGAGCTTTCCACTCCTCACACCGGCCTAGCAATTGCTGAGCAGCTGATTTCCACAGCTGTTGAATGGAAGAGCATCAACAAAGTTGCCTTCATCACGGTCAATAATGCTTCATCAAACAATGTTTCAGTTGCTTGTCTTGCCTTGGTTCTTCAAGATTGCAGCACTCAACCTCCTGACATGCATGCTGAGTACTTCCATGTGCAATGTTTGGCACACATTATCAATCTCATTGTGAAGGACGGTCTTACTAATCTCTCACCTGCCGTCAGCAAGATTTGAGAAAGTGTTTGCTACACGAAGAGCTCCTTGTCTTGTAAGCAGCTCTTCAAGGAAGCAATTGATGAGGCCAACATGAAGGATTGAGCTCTGTCATCTGTTGATGTTCCGTCTTGATGGAACTCAAAATACCTCATGCTGAAGTCAGCAATTCCCTACCGCAAAGCTTTCCAAAACCTGTCCTCAAATGATGCAAACTTTACCCTCTGTCCAAATGCAAAGGAATGGGAAGAAATACGCACGATGCAAGAATTCCTTGAGATTTTCCACACCGGTATGTCAATTTTTACTTACATCTATCTATTCCACGATCTCATGGCTGACTGGGTGCTCTTGTTTACTTTAGCTACATTAAGTCTTGGGGTCACACGCCAACCTACTGCACACTTGGTATTCAAGCATATGAAGATGATTGAGAAGCACCTGAAGAATGCCATTGAATTGGGGCCAATTTACATTTCAAATCTTGTCAAGCCAATGCTGGAGAAGTACGACAAATACTGGGATCAAATGAATGATTTCTGTACAATGAATGTTGTATTGGATCCTTGGTGCAAGTTGGAGCTTATCAAATTCGTTCTCTCCTACAAACTCAATTCATCTGAAGTAATCAGCTATGTCAAGAGTATTCGTAAAAACCTAGCAAAATGGTTTGAAGAGATAACCAAATTCTCAAATAAAGGAAACCCGACATTAGCCTCTCATCAAGATACAGCTCTGTGCCAAAAAACCCAAGTACGCACTGAAGACAAGGAGCAAGAATGATACAAAAAGTTTCTTGCTGGGAAGAACACTGTTGTTGCCGGATCAAAGTTAGGCGAGCTTGACTTTTATCTCCAGGAGCCAATGGTTCCAATCAATGCCCTGCGTTTCAGTATCCTTGACTGGTGGACTCTGAAGTTAAAAATACAAGAAGATTAGGTTGATAGCAACTTAGTAGACAGAATGTGAGTATAAAAATCGGGCCAGCCCAACCCGCCGGCAAGTGACCCAAGCCCAAATGTGAGCTAAACAGGTTTGGGTTTGGGCACCATTTTGACAGCATTGGCCTGACCCGACCCAACCCGTAAATTGTCTTGGGTTGGGTTTGGGCGTTGTTTTTTGGCCCGAACCCAACCCGTTTACATCCTGACCCCCTGCGCGCGGGTCAAAATTGTATCAGTGAGCCCCATTTAGGGGGTTGGACCAATTTACCAAATTTGGACCAGTTTCAGACATTGAAAGTTGGTTGTCACAACGTCCAAAAATAACTGGGGGTTGTTCCTTTAAATAACAGGGGTCGGCGATTCAATTCCCTTTTCTTTTTTGTGATTTGGAATAGCAGAGGAATGAAAAGAGTTGGCAGGAAATGGTTGGTATGAAAAAAAAGCAGAAAAATCAGGAGAATTCATGGTCCCAACGGCATGGACCCTGAGGCTATGATAACCATCTGGCAGATATGGGCAGAGAATGGTTTCTGCCAAGCTGTTGGGTGGATGCTCTCAGGCAGCAAGGGTGACTTTAGTAAAGTCCCTCCCTGCGGGAGGCCGCCCTCCAGGCCTCCCAAGCGGGGCACAGGGAGGGAGTTAGTTAAGTTTGAAAAGTTTGCAGGTTGCAAATTCTTCAACAATGACATCCTGCAAGGAGGTTCAGACAGCCTCCCTGAGCATAATGCTCTTCTCTTCAGGAAGGAGCTGCATTAAGTCTGGATAGAATGCAGGAAATCTTGGACCTCATGAAGTACCACCTAATTCTGATACACTTTTGTCAGGACTTCTCTCTCATGTCAGTATTATTCATTCATTCATCTATGCATGAAGACTTCCCAATGATAATTAATTTCTGGATTTGAAGTTGTGTGCTTCTATTAGGCTTTGCTCTTCATGGTGAGTACATCCCAACCATGTAAAATTAAGCCACAACTTGACCAGAACTCAAGCCAAGAATGCAGGACTCTGAATTTGATGCAACTAGCTGCAAACAATAATTCTCCAGACTTGTGCTGTGGTCACATAATTGACCCAGGCGCAAAACTACCCTCCAACTCAGTTAATCATCAGTGTTAATTTCTGCCAATTTCTTGATATACATACATGTCTGTCGCTCCTGTACATATTGTGGCAGTTCACAGTAGGGGGTTTACAATAAGGATCCGCAAGAATTTGTTCAAGTGGTGCAAGAATGTTTTACACATGCTGCGCAAGTGCTGTGCACATAAATTTTAGGCTTTTTTTTGGCTGAGTTGAGCAAGCAAGACACCTGTCGGGGCTGCTTGTTGTGTTTAAATTTCAGCTAAAATTTAGGCAAGAATTGTTGTGCAAGACAAAAATTTAAAGGTTTCAAGAAGCAATAAATCTGATTGTGAACCCCCCTAGTATGCTGATTCAGAATCTTAGCGCTGGAACCCTAACTTAATGAAGCCTCTCCTGGTTTTGGAGGGCAGGTGGGCCCCGCGGGCAAAGGCAGAGGGGCTTGATTAAGTTAGACTGGAACCCAAGGCTTACCTGTGGCTATGTAAACCCCTTCCCAGAACCCGCCTGCCGGGTATACATACTCACCACTTGAGTACAGTTGCGAGTGGCATCTGTCTGTAAGGCCCCCCCTGCAAAACTTGAATGGGAGACGCGGGCCGGGTGTTTGCCCCCGAGGGGTAGTCAATCTAAACAAAGACCACATTTTTGAGGTCTTTGGAGGCTGTAGAATCTAGAATTAAAAGGGTTTTGCTTGAAACCCCGCGGTTCTTTTTTATTTATTTTTTACTCCGTCACATTCCAAACATCGGCTAATAAATGCATATATTTTATGCATGTATACATAGTATGCATGTATAAATGCATACTGAAAGTACATAAAACCATAGATATGGCTTTAAATCTGTTTATTCAGACATAATGAGACCAAAGTCACACGTCAGGCACTCTGAATATGGCAAAAATAACCCCAAATATGCTCAAAAAATCTGGGATTTTTCTATTTTTTGACCCCAAGATTCCGAACGCTACCCCATTTGGTGGGAGAAGCCTTACAGAAAGATGCTGCTCGCAACTGTACACGGCTGGTGCACCTTGGCATTCTCAGATTGCTGAGCTGCGGGTTCACAGAACGCTTGTTGGGTGCGCCCGCCCTGATGTGTCTGATTGGGTCTATGGAAAACATTTCTTGGAACGCCGGGAAGATATGTTCAGAAAACTTTTCCACACCTTCTGTCATTGGTTTTAAAACCAACAGCAGAACGGCACTGCACAGGCAAGGCAGCCCCAGGCTGGGAACAATTGGGCACAAAAACTTGTCCCAAGCTGGGTTTGAACACCAGACAATAAACCTGTGACCACATCAGGATATTGATTCTACCAAGTCCACCATCACAATTGTGTAAGTGGACACAATCAAGTTGAATTTATACCCCCTTTCACATTGGCTCTCTACACAATTTCACAATTCAATGGAGTGCAAAACAGTGTAGAGAGCCTCCAGGAGGTCTCCTGAAGATCCTGTAAGATTCCAACGCTCAAGCTGTGAGCTGATTGAAGTGTGTTGTAACTTGCAAAACGGTTGGAGGAGTTGACCATTCTGGGAACGCATTATCTTGCCGTTTGCCACACGATTTGAAGACAGAATGGGTTTCCAATTGATTTGGGGACGGAATGTGGTCTGTTTCCCAGGTGCATTGGGAAACCGGTGGGATTCATGTTCTCCAATCTATTGGTGAACGGATAACCATTGTTGGCCCAGGACATTTGGAGAATACAGGCCTTTTTGAGCCAATGTGTTCCAGGAACGTTGGGTTAGGGCTCAATGCGTTTTCATAATGGTTGTGGCTGCCAAACGTTCTGGGAACCCACTGAGGCAAAGCAAAGTGCACCTGTGTTGTACCCAAAAGAGACTGCCCAAGAGATATCTGTGGGTGGCAGGTACGGGCAGCAGTTACTTTTTATACTGGAAGTCTGCAACAGGGCACTGATATACCTGAGTAAAATGAATGTAAATAGATCCTGTTAGTCTGAATGCATGTGAGTCTGAACCCCAACACCTTGCAAAATCTTGGGTATCTATGGGACTATCCGTGGCCCGTACCCCTCATACCCAAGACCATTGGTTATAGATGAACCAGTCCCATCTCTCATATATGTTGGGTCAGAGACGGGTAAACCCGTATCTGTGGGGGACAGGTTCCAGTGCTATAAATTCAGATTGCTGGAATTTACAAACTGCGCTTATGCAGGTCATAAGTTGGAATCCTTTGCATGAGCAGGTAAGGTTTGGTTGAATGATCCCAGCCAATTATGTACAGAATGCTTAAGCTACATGAATATTTGTACAAAAAGACTTCAAATGCATTGTTGGAATGAATGGAAATAACTTTATTATAAACAGGAGGTTGCAAACTTCCCTGTTGTCTTTTGCAGAACTGTTGGGCTCTGCAGGGTCAAAATAAGTTTGTCTTCAGCATGCAACCTAAATTTCATTTTCCTCAACTCATTCTAGTCCAAATTGCTATCAAGCAATGAGCTAAGGTCTAATTTTGCTCTGCTCTCGCACTCTCTCACTTCCAGCAATGCTGGCTTGGATGGTGACATCCAAGCTTACATTCAGTGCAGCAATATGATTCAAAAGCAGGCACCAGGCCACAAAGTAAATCAATAACCTATTCACACAATGGCACCACACAAGCAAAGTTTGAATTGATTAACAATTCACATGTTGGCACCACGCCAGCCAAGTTTGAATTGTATGCAACCATCCAAGCTAGATTTTCTGGTAGTGTCTCCCACCAATATCTGGCAAACCCAATGCTTGTATTGCTTTGTTCTTGTGGAAATTGCAGATTTTTAGGGATTAGTTGGTGTCACCTTGTGATATTTGCAAGGGATTTGCCATGGCACATCCATTCATACTTCATGGGATTCAAAACAAAACAAAAATTTCAAGAGTCCAACATCAGTTTTGCAACACACAATAGGGGGGTTCAAAATCTTCTGGCTTCTTGCTTAAATATCTTCCTAGTAGGGGGGGTCACAATAAGAATCCACAAGAAGAAAATTTAACAGGCACAAGAAATTCTTTCATGTGCAGCAAGGGTTCTGCGCACATATAATTAAGCTTTTTTAGTTGAGTTGAGCAACCAAGACACCCTTGGGAGTTGCTTGCTGTGTTGAAATTTTAGCGCAATTCTTACGCAAGAAAACTTGCATGAGAAAAAAAAATTAAGGGACACAAGAAGCAATAAACCATATCATGAACCCACCTATGTAGTCACTTAATTTTATCTTAAAATTGAGCACCTTAGCAACCAAGTAATTCAACTTGGAAACTATATAGGTATGATCACAAGTTGTTTGCTTGACTGTCATAAGGAACATCACAAAGGTGTGGCTTGATCAACCCCACCTTTTTGATGTGAGGTGTAAATAACTTCATGTCATGCATTTTTAGCACTTCTGGTGATACACATAAAAACTTATGGCAAATGCTTATTTTGAACCCCCCAAAAACATACACACATGCATAGAAACATACATTTGGCACTTCATGCATGTCAGTGTTGCAAAATTCCCTCCATCCTGGCTGAAATTGGATACTAATTTGGCAAGGAAAGCCAAAAACGTGAAACAGTGATGTGAGTGATTTCCTGAAATTGAAACACTGTTGGGGGAGTCATCTTGTTGATCAATGGTGACCCAAAAAGTTCAATTTCCTGTTAACCTCATAAGAGCCAATTGTCATAGCTTTCACTGCCAGCAATGCTGAATTGGATGGTTGCATCCAAGTTTACATTGGATCACCATGAAAAAAAAGTGTGTTGCTTGTATAGCAAGCAACACACAAGATTACAAAGGCCCTTTTTGTACTCTGGGGTGTTGCTTACTATACAAGCAACACACCAGCAATCTGCATGGTGGATGCAGCCATCTAATTCAACATCAGGCACCGCACCACCAAGTGAATTAAGAAACAATTCAAACCTGGTGGCCAAACTCCCAGACCACAGAGTTAGAATTGATCAACAATTGACTGGGTGGCCCCGTGACCAAGTTTGAATTGGATGGCTGCATCCAATATAAATTTGGATGCAATAATTACCATCTGAGCCAGCTTTTCTGATGCAATTACCATCTGAGCCAGCTTTTCCGGCAGTGTTGTGATAACGGAAGCTTCTTTTACAAGGCTTATGAAACATAGATTCCAGACAAGAAGATACCTGTGAAGCTTTCAGGGTGTTCAACTACACATGAAATTTTTTCCAACATAAGAATATACACATATTGGAAGAAACCAAATTTTGTGAAATGTTATCTCAAAAAAATGAACTGAATCCAAGTCAATCCCACAAAAATCTGCATGTTGATGGTTTTGTTTAAGTACTGGTAGTTTTATAAGGATAAACATTACAACAATTTGACGGTCAATCTAGCAGTGTGTTTGAGTGGTTAGAATTTCTTCCTCATCCCTCAGAGTCTCCTACTCTGTTAAGATTTAGCTCTGTTTCTCCAAAGCCCAATGGTGACAGGAAGTGCTCCACCCTCCAGTGTTCTTCATCAGTTTATAGATTGGGAGTGGCCTGGCCAATGACGCGATGATTCCGAACGGCCTAATCAAGCATGCAGTGACTGTAGACGGGTTATCCGCTCTTCATGGTTCTGAGCCACTCGTTTCAAACGTCGTGGGATAACTTTGCCATATAAACCTGACCGACGTGTAGAGCTCGGGCCCCAAGCCTGTTGTTCCAAATCGACCAAGTCCTCAAGCTGTTCTTTGCTTAAGTGGTCTTCCGGGCGCGAATCATGTTCTAAACGGCGTAACCGATGTTCATGACGCCAAATCAATAGTTCGGAATGCCTTAGACGATCTGCAGACCACAAAGCCTGGCGTCTCGAATGGTTCTTGATCTGGTAATGTGGTGGCATCAAAATGCTTATCCAATATTGATGGCGCCAAGCCAATTGGTTCAGACGGCGCAACTCAACTTCGCCCTCTTGTTGCAAACCGCTTGACCGATCTTCAGTGTGCACCAGTTGCTCCAAACGGGCCAACGCCTTTTCATGGTCGCAAACCTTTGGTTCCAAACTGCTTGAGTGATCTCCAGGGCCCGGATGCAAACGGCCTAACCAATATTCATGTTGCCAACTTTGTTGTTGTAAACGGATTAACCGCTTTTCAATGAGTGGTTCTAAATGGCTTGAACGAGCTTCATTTTGTTCCAAACTGGCTTGCAAATCTTGTTGTCCCCAAGCCAATTTGCGTAACCTTTCGTCATTTCGCCCAACCCGTCGTTCCAAACTGCTGAGCTGAATTTCAAAAAGTGCGGCTCGAATTCTCTGCCTCTCAGCATCTGATAATTCCTGCGTTCCAGGGCTTATTTTTGATTGAATATCTAAGTCTACATTCATGCAGAGGGGGCATGTGAAATGTCTTTGAGTCCAGGTATCTATGCAATGTTTGTGAAATGGGTGCCTGCATTTTGAAAAAGGTTTTGTATCTCCATGTCCCTCCAAATCATCCAGACAGATCGAGCATATTTCCTTTTTTTTTGTCGCACAATTAAATAGATAACCATTGTGGCACATTTTCGTGCAACACAAGTTAGTATCTTGTATAATCTCATGCCTCTTGGTAAACAACTATAGACTTTGTTGGATTTTTCACTCACACCAGCTCCATACTCACTATGTTCCATGCTTTGAATTGGTCCCACAGAGCTTTCTGCATGATTGGTGAGTGGCGCTGATTGGGAAGCGGGAGCTGATTCAGAGCGATTGAGCTGATTTTTCGTCGAGGTGAATTTAGATTTGAATCGCCCGAATAATGATCGGGACGATTCTCCCTCTAATGGAGTCGCAGTTATCAATGTTACCACTGAGAGAAGCTTTGACCAACCGCAGGTGATCGCCAACATTAGCATTCTGAGGGGGACACTACATTAGCTAAAGAAGAACGCCTTACCACAAATACTCGCATGATGGATTGATGGGGAAACCGCTTGAATAAAACCATGGGGAGTAGGAGAGGTGGGGGAAGAGCAACCTGGACCCGCACGGAGGTCAATTTGAGCTTTTTGCCGAGTCAACTGTCGGACGAGACAAGTCGTTCTCCATGCTGCTCGGGTTTACTCAACCCAAAACTTGTAAAACTTCACCAAGGGGCGGTTTTCTAGAAACCGCTCCCGTCATTCGGACGCTTTCCAGAAGAAATTGTCCACGTTGATGTCTTATGTACGTAGCGTCCACGTTGATGTCTACTCGCAGATATCTAACACACGATGGCCAGCTCGGGCCAGCATGGTTCAGTTCAAGGACTTGTAGGCTGTATACTTCATGAGTGACCACCAAGTCGTGCATTGGCAGATTTGATTGCGATATGTATTTACATATGTATGGAAAGTATCATTTCCATTCGTTGCCTCCTTATCGTTCAGCATGATGCAAAACATGTCCTGGTCTTTGGTCTTTAGACTGTCCTCCTTGTTTCAATTTGTTCAAGTTTTACAAAGGGAACTAGGGTGGATGAACCGTAGATTTGAACAGCAGTCACCAAAAGACCGCCTCACCCTCACTGTAAAAGCGACCCTTCGTTTGGTTCGCATTGCTTGACCCCCTACCTTCACCTTATTTCTTTTGTCGATGTTCAACGACATCTTGGAGGCATTGAATTTGAGGGCTTGAGGACTCAAGAATAGAGGTAGATTCCTCTTTCCCGTGAACTTGACTTTCGCTTTCAGTCCGCAGGAAGGCTGTCAATTCCCTGTCCTGATAACCGTTAAAAGCAAGCTCGATTGCTAACGTCTACATCTTTTTTGCTCTACATTTCCACCCTCCGGCCCTCTCCGAGAAACAAACAGAAGGCTGAAAACATGCTGAGCTCAAGTATCTTCTTGGTTGGGTTCCTCTGGTTTAGCACACTTATATCACACAGTTTTGGTAGAATGAAATCGCCAGAACCCAGAGGTATGTTGAGTCTTGAAATTTCATTTTGCCATCATAAGTACCCGGAGCGTTGACTTATGAAAACATGCGGTCTAATCTCAAGCCTTTAAGCCAAAGCACTGGCGCTCAACTAATGATGGCACGTTTGACGGACTGCTAAGCCACTTCAAAAAGGGTGCTTATTGGAGATCAGTTGGAGGTCAACCCAAACTCGACGGCTATTATTTTCTTGAATCTGGAGATGCATCCGCCGCATTCGTCTGGCATACTCAAAATCGACGGGGTGAAATTCAAAATAAATCCGAAGATCAGCAACCAATATCCTACCTCCTTCACGATCCTCATACTCAGACGTATTTGCATGTGAAAGGCCTCGAAGCTAACCAAAAGGATACAATCTTGCCTCCCGAAGGTGTTGCATCAACAACAATTAATCTCCATATGATGTCAGGTTCACTTCCCGAAACAAGCAATAGGTTGAACTTATCCTAGTTGATGGTTCATAATACATATAGGATGTCAATAATCACTCAAATTGACTGAAAGATTCACTGGGATGGAATTTACTGCGTACACCATTCTTGCAATTTTGTCTTGTTTTGACTGGTTTGATCCAATTCATCCAGCTGAATTTTGCAAATGTCCAACTAAATCGAGAGGTTCTAACCAGTCAATACCCTTTTTTGGGTGTCTAATTATCACTCAGAATTTCATTCTTTCTTGGCAATAATATGCAGCATTTTTTCTCTGAGATTAAATTACAAACAAAGCAAGAAAAAATTGCTTGACCCAAGTTTCCCTGCGTGCTGCAACTTCAAGCAGCTCAAGATAATCTTGAAAACAGCTCAAATGAATAAATTATCCTATGAGATTGATGTCAGCCTCTGTGATGCCAAGGGCTAGTACCTTTCAGCTACACAAGGTGATAAGAGTGCAAAATAAGGGTAGAGTGGGGTATTTTCACGTAGAAAAGTAGTGAAGAAAGAAATAAAAAGAATATAATTCTTTTTTATAGAGGGGCCTGCTGGCGCAGGGGTGTTTGTAGGTGCCCTCTAAATCAGAGATCTGCTAAGCAGGGTGGTATCTGATTAAGCAAACAATGGGTTTCTGCGTAACAGAAGGTGGTACCAAAGTGCTTTTCCAATTAAGGAACCAGAATGGGGACAGAAGGATAAAAGAAGTACTCACTATTGCTTCTTTTAAGCCAAAAAGCCACGTAGGGGGGTGAAGTAGAGCTGCTGGTTAGACTGGTTGGTTTCTGAGCAGGAGCTGGACACGTAGGATGGTTGATTTAATAAGAACACCAAGGATAAAACAGGCAAAACAGAGCAGAGTAACTGAAATAAGGACAGGACACGGCGTAACTGTTTGACTGTAATATAAACTGATGATCATGAACAACTTTTGGCGTGGAAAGAGGGCTCTATATATACTAATTTCACTCATAGTGGAGGACCTTTCTGCCTGTGTGCGTGTAGTAACTGGTTTTCAGCGCAATGTGGCCAATTTGGGAGATTGGCACTAACAAGGCTCATCCCAATGGCACTGCTGATCATTATTTCAGCGTCACAAGTGTTCATAATGACCTTAATAACCTATTTGGTCATTGTAACTAAGGTACATAGCAACACTGACGTGTATTTGTATCTGAAATGGGCCACAAATGACGCAAATGGGCCACAAATGGCTATGGCCAATCATCAAAGGCCACGCTGGCTATGTTACTCTTATGTATTCAAGGTTTTTATTAATGAAACCTTGTAAATAAACCACGTAGAATCTACTAGTACCCTAGTTACACCTGTACACGTGTGGTAACTAGGGGATTAGCTATTTCCATGCATTTGGCCAATTTCCAATTGGATTATATAATCCACGCGCGGGGTTGGAGGATTAAACCCCAATTGGGCCTAACTTCTAAACTATACACAACACCTCAATTATAAGTCCATAATTGGTCATTTCACATATGGTATGTATATATATAACAAGTACATACGTGTGTAATGTCATCTGTGACACATAAGTGTGGCCAATTCTTACGGGTAATTGGTTCAAGGTGAAGGAGTAGGAAATCAGGGGTACTTCCAGTGAGGGACCCTACATTAATTTGCATGAGGATTCAGAATATGATATAATATTCTAAGTTATCCTCAAGGTTTAGAAGTTATTCAGTTTTTTTGTAAAAAGTAGTTTTTTATTTTAATTTATTACTTATTTTTATGGTGCTAGGACTTGCTAAGTTTATAGAATAAAAATAAGTAAACTAAGTTTTTTATACATTATTAGTCATATTAATGGGTCTTAATACTGTGGTAATAATGTCTCTTTTTATGTCACTTTTGTCAGGTTGTCTCTGACATAGTAGCAAGCTGACAATTGAATTGTACTTTTCTATGAACTCAAATCCACTTCCACATTTTTCCTCAACAGATCCTGATAGTGCATGCAAAAATTGATAATTACCACAAAAAATTAAAATGGGAAAGGGTTTGGAAGCAGAAATAATCAAAAATTTTGAATGGTTTCCCAAAAACAGAATTGTGTGAACACCAATGTATCATATATGGTGTATCAAGCTGGTCTAGGAACATGCCCAAGTCCCGCTTGGTGCAGTTCCCCTGCGGTCAAGCGGGCTCAAATCACTTCGGCGGGTGCCAAACCGCGCTTGATACACCATATCTACATAAACAAAAGTACTTATTCTCATTATTGCCCAACGTGAGCAATATGTAGATTAGGATCATATCACTTGGAATATAGGTTGACTCTGCTGCCAGCAATGCTGGATTGGATGGTTGCATCCAAGTTTACATTGGATGTGGCCATCCAATCCAAACTTGGGCGCCGGGCCACCAAGTAAATTGATAGCCAATTCAAAAGGGGCAGCCTAAATGCACACCAATAATTTACTTAATGGACACCAAAATGGGGTACAGTAGGTGTGCACACCAAAATGTTTGGTGTGCACCTTGATGCACACTAAGTCTACTTGGTGCAAACCGTAGTGTATGTACACTAGTACATTTGGTGTATGGTATGATGCACACCAAAATGTCCAAAATTTCAGGTGTGCAGAGTCAAGATACACCAAACATTTTGGTGTGCATTGGCATCACACACCAACTTGAGATAAATCACTACTCTCTGAAAGGGGTGTAACCTTTTCTACCCCAGATATTCTTGGTGTGTCCACACCCTTGAACCAAGTTTGTCACTAAAGAAAAATACTAGGGTCAGCCTCTAGGCACACCAAACTTTTACTTCATGTACACCAGGATTTTGGTGTGCAAAGGTGTGTACACCAATAATATTGGTGTAAGGCCACAATGCACACCAAAAAGCAGGTGTACATAGACATGCACCCCAAAAGTGTTGGTGTAAATGCATATACACCCCAAAAAAGGCAAAAAATTAGTGTGCAATGGAGTGTACACCAAGTCATTTGGTGTACATATGTAGTGTACACCAATATCCACATCACGTTGCAGAAGTGGCACACCAAAAAAATAACACTGGAAAAAGCCAATGAAAGAAAACAACCCTCATGTGTCATGGGTGTCACTAGTTGTAGATGTCTGCACTTTTTGTGTATTGGCTATAACTCCTGATCCATCCATGCAACAAAGATTCTGTGAGTTGTTACTTAGGTTTGTTTTTCCTGTAGAATGTGTTTCTGAAGTTGTATCTGGTAGTTCAAGGTTTTTGTAATGGGTCAGCCTCTTGGCACACCAAAAAATCACTTCATGTACACCAAAAAGGGTTTGTGGGTGCTAGATGGTGGCCGGGTGCAGGGTGTGAACACCCCAAAAATATCTGGTGTGCAGAGGGGCTCACCCCTCTCACAGTTTGTGTCAGCTTGCTACTATGACAGAGCCAACCTGACAAAGGTAACATAAATAGAGACATTATTACTACAATATTAAGACCCATTTATATGACTAATAATGTACAAAAAAAAAACTCAGTTTACTTATTTTTATCCAATAAGCTTAGCAAAGTCCTGGCACCATAAAAATAAGTAACAAATTAAAATAATAACTACTTTTTACAAAAATACTAAATAAATTCTAAACCTTGAGGATAACTTAGAATATTATGCCATATTCTGAATCCTCATGCAAATTAATGTAGGGCCCCTCACTGGAAGCACCCCTAAATTCCTACTCCTTCACCTTGAACCAATTACCCGTAAGAATTGGCCATGAACATGTGTCACACAGACATTACACACGTATGCACTTGTTACATATGCATACTATATGTGAAATGACCAATTATGGACTTATAATTGAGGTGTTGTGTATAGTTTGGGAGTTAGGCCCAATTGGGGTTTAAACCTCCAACCCCGCGCGTGGATTATATAATCCCATTGGAAATTGGCCAAATGCGTGGAAATAGCTAATCCCCTAGTTACCACATATGTACAAGTGTAACTAGGGTAAAAGTAGATTCTACGTGGTTTATTTACAAGGTTTTATTAATAAAAACCTTGAATACATAAGAGTAACATAGCCAGCGTGGCCTTTAGTGATTGGCCTTAGCCATTTGTGGCCCATTTGCGTCATTTGTGGCCCATTTCAGATACATTCACACGTCAGTGTTGCTATGTACCTTAGTTACAATGACTAAATAATTTATTAAGGTCATGGAAAGTACTTGTGACGCAGAATTAATGACCAGCAGTGTCATTGGGATGAGCCTTGTTAGTGCCAATCTCCCAAATTGGCCACATTGCGCTGAAAACCAGTTACTACACGCACACAGGCAGAAAGGTCCTCCACTATGAGTGAAATTAGTATATATAGAGCCCTCTTTCTACGCCAAAAGTTGTTCCCCATCATCAATTATTATTACAGTCAATCAGTTACGCCGTGTCCTGTCCTTATTTCAGTTACTCTGCCCTGTTTTGCCTGTTTTATTCGTGGTGTTCTCTTTAAATCAACCATCCTACATGTCCAGCTCCTGCGGGGAAACCCTTCAATCTACCCAGCAGCTCTACTTCACCCCCCTACGTGGCTTTTTGGCTTGAAAGAAGCAATAGTGAGTACTCCTTTCATCCTTCTGTCCCCATTCTGGTTCCTTAATTGGAAAAGCACTTTGGTACCACCTTCTGTTACGCAGAAACCCATTGTTTGCTTAATCAGATACCACCCTGCTTAGTAGATCTTTGATTTAGAGGGCACCTACAAACACCCCTGCACCAGCAGGCCCCTCTATAAAAAGAATTATATTCTTTCTATCTCTTCTCTACTACTTTTCTACGTGAAATTACCCCACTTTACCCTTATTTTGCACTCTTATCACCTTGTGTAGCTAAAAGGTATTAGCCCTTGGCATCACAGAGGCTGACAGGTTGTCAACCTTTGTCAATTTGGTGTACAACGTTAATGCACACCAATTTGTGGGGGGAACTTGCTGTGCACATCACTAATTCGGCACCTTTTGGTGTGAGATACAGTGTACACCAAAACCATTGGGGTATGCTATGGTGTACACCATCTTTCTTGGTGTACATACTTGTGCACACCAAAAACTTTGGTGTGCATGATCAAAGTACACCTTTTTGGTGCACATAAAGTAAATGTTTGGTGTGCCTAGAGGCTGACCCAATTACTATTGTGCTCTTCAATGCAAATTTGGGG
Source organism: Puccinia coronata f. sp. avenae (assembly GCA_002873125.1). Classification (NCBI taxonomy): domain Eukaryota; kingdom Fungi; phylum Basidiomycota; class Pucciniomycetes; order Pucciniales; family Pucciniaceae; genus Puccinia; species Puccinia coronata. The sequence goes on along the minus strand of PGCI01000239.1, from coordinate 11,308 downwards.
TGAAAATTTGACCAAACTTCATTCACTTTTGGCGTAAGCCACTTGTGCACACCATAGAATGTGGTGTACACCACCCTGCACACCAATATCCTTTCTGGATGACTTCCCGTCACCATTTACAAGGCTACAGATGACATTCTAAATTCTAAATTTAGCCACATTTTCAAAAAAAGTATTTTGGACTTGATACTCATTGTTGAGAATTTTCAAGTGCTGTTAAGTTTTTGGTCAAAAAACTAGAATAACAGCTCTAAATTAAGAATCTAGAATCCTGTAAACCCCGACAGGAAGTCATCCGTTCTTAACATACTTTTTTGCATTTACACCAAAGTTTTTGGTGTGCTCACATGTGCACACCAACATTTTTAGTGTGCTCAAGTGCTGTACCCCAGGTTTCTTGGTGTATGAATGTTGGCACACCAAAAACTTGGTGTACATGTAGTAAATTATTGGTGTGCATTTAGGCTGCCCCAATTCAAAATTGGTGACCAAACGCCCAGGCCACAGAGTTTGAATTGGCCAATGATTGACTCGGTGGCCCGGAGCCCAAGTTTAAATCAGATGGTTGCATCCGATGTAAACTTGGATGCAACCATCCAAGCCAGCTTTTCTGGCAGTGCTCCAAATTTATCCAAACACCCAATCTATGTAAAAGTACTGCTATCAGGAATAATGAAGTGTCTTATTACACAAGTGAAAGACCAAGAAAAGAACATTGATTACATAATTTCTTCAGTCTCCCCAAAGATAGCAGTTTGATCTGACAGAAGCAGTTTCTATATCCAGAAAAAAGGAAATGAAAAAGTATGTATTGTGAACTTTTGACATGTATGTACAGTGCCTCGCCAGAAAGATCTGGCGGGGGTAATTGGGGTAGCGCGCGGGGGGTAATTGGGGTAGCGTGCAGGGGTGATTGGGGTAAGGCTTTACTCAAGGCACTGCCTGTTGACCACTTCAAACGGCGTAAGCAAACTCCAACCAACGCACATCCAAGCAAGTAAGTCTCTTTTTTTTATTTTCTATCTCTCTGAACTACATTGCCAAGCCTACATCGACTGACAATTTGATTTTAGGCTTCCAAGATGCGCAAACACAGAAAAAAACACAACCGAGCTCAAAGCCTGTATTGTCGGTCTTTCCGAGGCCGGAATGATCAAAACCACCATTGCACGCAAATTTGGGATGGTCCGGCAGACCATCTCTGGAATCGTTGCCCGATTCTCTGAGCAACAGACGGTTGTATCGGCTCCAAAACCAGGCAAGCCTTGGAAGACTGATGACCAAAACCTTTGTCAGTTGGGAAAGCTCCTTGAGGCCAATCCTCAAATGAAGATGGCGAGTTTCAAGGATCTGATGGACACTCCTTCAACTTGATGGTAACCATTGTTAGTGTTTTACTTAGTGTTTCACAACAAAAATAAATAAATAAATAAATAAAATAAAAAATATTTTTCAAGTTTTTTTTTCATGATCATTCTTCCCAAGTCTCTGCGCACCCCACCCCTATTTTTTGAATTTTTTTAAAAAATTATTCAAGCCACTACCAGAAAATCTGCTTCAACTGCCACCAGTTGACATGCAGGCTAGTCCCATCTTACTCCCCTTTTACTTCCAATTTAATCCAAAACAACTTTTTTGGCACAGTCACTGTGCACAATGCACAGTGACTGTGCATTGAAGTTGTTTTGAAGTGTTATTTGAGTAAGATTCAAGTAACAGCAGAAGTAAAATCAAAGTAACTGCATGTCAACTGGTGGCAGTTGAAGCAGATTTTCTGGTAGTGAGCATCTGCAAAAACGGACAAAAATGCTTTGATTTTTGATTTTTTTTTGGCTGAGTTTGAAATCACAAAACCCCCTTTTTCTTTCTCTGAACTATTCTGCAAGCATGTGAAAAAAAAAAATTGAGTGCTATGGGACTGTTTTGACCCTTTTTTTTTCAAAAAAATAGTGGCGCCAGATCTTTCTGGCGAGGCACTGTACAGTGGCAGGCAATAAGTTTTTGTCCTGGACTGAGCGCGTTGCTAACAACTTTGGCAAAAACTTACTGCCGGGCACTGTACATAAAATTGTCATGACCAAGTAATCGACATTGAATGAGAATCTTCACAGCTATTTATATAAATATTTAATTTGATTTGTGATCATTCTGATTTCATTATTCTGAGCCTCCATTTTCGAACAAAAAGCATGACACTTGTTGAGAAGTTTGAATGCTTGAGGGGAGGGCTGTGACACTCCCTGTGACAGATGCACGTCATTATCATGGGTCCCACCAGTGGCCAACGAAGACCATCACTCTGTCAGACTCTGACCGCCATATCACTGGAAGCGAGCGCATTGCCAGGACTACAAACCCGAGGCAGAAGACACACCTAAATATCTACCAGCTTTGGACGGTGCTCGCGGGTCCCAACGATGACGACGGCTGCTCGAACGCGGAGCCGACACCGGCGGCCGACCGGACCGCTCATTGCCGTCCCCCAGCAATACTATTCCCCAACAGCCTCAGGCTGCCCCGAAGGCTCATGAGAGGGGCGCACGCGGCGGGGCGAGGAAAGTCAACCCGCCGTTTCAGTCTCAACCGGAAGAAGAAATCCAGCAGGAAAACCGAATCCGCTCATTCGCCTTCCAGCACTCTCTCACCCCTCCTCTCCTCTCCCCAGCTACAGTAACAGCATCAGCAACCACAAGATCCCACCACAGAAGATGATTCCGACTTCACACGATGTGTCTGTGACCAAGACCGTCAGTCTCAAACTTCTTCAAAAAAAAGTTGAAAATTGAAAAAATATGCATTATATGTTGTACTTGCGCTGATTCAACTGACGCGTTTGCAGATAACGAAACCAACCATGTGATCATGTTTCAGTGCGGCAGATGCTCTGTCTGGCAGCAAGGGACTTGTTTTGGGACACTACGTCTAATCCCCTTGGGATAACGTTTTTCGAACAATGTAGACGAGATCTGCGCACTACCGGGAAAAGTTTTCCCCTCAATTATATTTCACACAATCAACTGGATCTCCCAGTGCGAAATGTTTGTTTTCTTTACAGGCGATACCAGAATTCAAATACTCACTAGCCGTCGCGTCGCGTCGCTCGCCATTTTTAGGTCCACTTCAGGCGGGAGACGCGTGGACCCAGACGCGGGCTCTCTAGAGGCTTCTCTGACGGATGCGGGGGTCAAGCCGGAAGACCAGCTCTCGTTTGGCGGATCTGCCTTGCCCACGTTTTCCCAGACTAGCAGGCAGCCAGCTCTTGATACCAGTTTCTCCGGCACCATCAAATCCGCGCTCCCCTTCCTATGAGGCCAAGTGCTGAGTTAGGCATACTACATAGTTGAAAAGCAGACCATGAAGATGATTCCGGAGGCAATAATTAATTCAATAGTGCATATTATTGACATTCATCTGCCCTCTGATTCACTTGTGGTGGTTCTCTCCAGTCGTCGGGACACGACACCATAAGACCCAGGCCGGTGGTGCCGCAATCCAATCTCCGTCTCCTCTGCGACATCAAGCAGGCAAGATTTGCCCATGAAGCGAGGCAAGGAAGATGGACGCCGGACGAAATAGCACGTATCACAGAAGTAGCAGCTGCTGCTGCTGGATCAGTAAAAGCAAGTAGAAGCGGTGGTTTCTGAGGGCTGGGGGGTGCCAGACCATCTCTCGCTCTTGGACTATCTGCTCACAAGTCCGTCCCCACAGCCCCTGGTGATCAAAGGCCTTCCTGGCGGCGCGGAAGGGAAGATGCACGAGACCCCCGCCAAGTTCAAGTTCCGGTCCAAGAGCACCAGTATCACTGATCTCCGCAAGCACGCTAAGCACCTCGTCGACTATCTACAGAAGGTGCAAATTCAAACCTTTGACCGCGACAAACGGAACGAACTTATAACCAACAGTCTACGCGCGCGCTAAACACCAGTTTCTCCTCTCCTCTACTGACATCACTTCTTCGCTCATCTATCTGTCCCGTCGGTCTATGCCAGCCCGCAAATCCTGGAAACCATCGCCAATCTGTCCGCACAGCTGTACCAATGGGAAGAGAAATTCAAACAAAATTAATAGCTTAGCCCTTCCCTTTTACCTTGTATGTGTATTTGCTTTTTTTGTTAGTTTTTAGTTTTTTTAGGAAACAAGGAGCTCCATCTCCTCTCGCAGTCCTGTCCACCGCACAATGGCTTCAGAAACATTGTGCACTTTTCTGTGCCCCCTGTGGACATCGTTTGTGTGAACGAGAGCCATCCATTCACTCGGAGAATCATCATCACGTCGTTTTTCTGGGAAGTGTGAACCCTCATATCTGAGATTTCACCTATCAACCATAAACATCACATAATCAGTTTTTACTATTTAGTTTCCTCCTTCCCCGCGCCCTCCTAGTTCAGTTGAGGCTGAATTCCATCTTCTACTGAACTAGGTGAGCGTCCCCTTTCTTCATCTTCATTCCTGATCCTTTCCTCTTCTTCCCCTTTTGCATTTTCCTGTTGTATATAGAGGCTAACTTCCATCTTCTACTGAACTAGAAATACATTGGTTGGTTCTAGAACTCCTCTCCAAGATCTATAGATCTTGTCTAGACCCACTTTGCACAGCACGTAGTGAAGAGACCAACGAGTCTCTGACAGGAAGGTAGGGCATTCTTTGTTGTTGCATGTATATACCATCTCCTTTTTCTACACTAATCATTACGCATTCACACCAGGCTTTTAAGTCGATTGATGACGTATAAAATTCTCAATCGTGGCAAAAGGGGGAGACATCAAGAGCCTCGGCGCATGAGACCTGGCGGCGCCAGAGTTCGTCCTTTGATGTCTTCCATCAGTAACCACAAACCTCCTGGTGCGCTATTGCTCGTTGAACTGCGTACACACACCTTCCTTCGTGAGAAATCTCTAAGCACACGTGTATTTGTGAGTCTTCTCATATATTTTCTGTCAATATTTTTCTTGTCTTTGGTAATTACTGCGGTTCACATGCAGAAGGTAAACAACTATTAAATGTACTACAGAGAGAAGCACGGGATTTTGTGTTTGGTTTTTTGATTACGTATGAGATATTGATTATTATTTAGTTGGCATTATTTTCAGGTCATCGAGTTGTTTGATGATTGAACCACTAATTGTCATTGTCAAGAATACCGAGAAAAACGAAAAACGCGAAGCCGATTGAAGTTCTTTCTTTGGGAAGAGAAGCAAGTTCGCGGCTCGTTATTGGCGCTTTTGAGGGCGGAATATCTGCGGTCTCAGAAGCCTTTATCGGCTGAACCGCATTGACCTATAGGAGTGAAGTAATACCTAAAAACAAACACAGCAAGAAATAAACAAGAATGTCACGAGGAGATAAACAGGAACAGAGGAGGAGAGACTCAACAGGTTATCTTGGAAACTAGTCCCGTTGCCCATGCAGGCTAGATTCTCGGGGTAGTAATGGCAGTTGCGCATCCACTCGGTGCGGTTACCGAAGATCCACACGGCCGAGTTGACGCGCGTAAAGTCCTTCGATCGCGGGATCGTGTGCGGGAAATAGTCGTTGTTGGCGATCACGTGTTGGCCTGATTCGCCCTGGAAGATATTGGAAAGAAGTTGGGACGCTGTCGGTGAAAGAGAACGTGGTCTTTCAATCCATAATTACCACCATGGCAGTGGAGTACACGTGTTAGTGTGTCAGTCCAGTGGCGGAAAGGAAAGGTTGGCGAATGATGACTTTCAAAGAACTAGAAGGGTGGCTTATAATACTGACGCGGCTTGAGAATGGGCGTAATGGACGAAGCGGTCTATCCCGAGATCGAGGGCGGCGAGCTGCGCGACGGAGCCGCCGATGCCATGGCCGGTGACGGAGAACTTGAGGCCAGTTGCATTGACGGCCTGTTTCGCGACGGCCCAGTCTTGCGTGGCCAGCCTGGCCGAGTTGTACAGCGCCAGGATCCCGCTGCCCGTGGTGCAGTTGTTCGCCGCCGTGCAGTGCGGGATCGGCCGCCCGAAGTCGATCGGCACCACATCCCATGGTAGCACCGCCTGCGAATCATACCCTTTGAACACTATCACGATCTTCTGCATGAACGGCACCCGCGCTATGAATCCGCTCTGCCCTTCTGGCGTCGCAAAATCTTGTAACACTTCGAAGTCATTCCCTTGCACGGCGAACGTACCCGGACATAGGGTCCGATAATCTCCATACGCTGCCTGTTTTGATAATCATAAGTGATGGCATCAGAAAGTGATAGCTTCGTGGAATTGGGGAACGTCTTGGGTCGCCGCGCAGATTCCGTTACGTTGATATTTATCTTACCATGGAGAGATAGCTGTCGAGTGGAAGAAAGGAGACAACAACCATATTTTTTTTTTTGGACCGGGGTCAACGAATCCACTTTGTTTAAAAAAAGAATTGGATAGCCATCCAAGAGAGAGAGAGAAAGACGACGTACCAATGTAATCTGATATGGTCCTGCTGGTCCGGATCCTGGTGCCACCAGAGAATCTTATCCGCTTGGATTGCTTTCGGGTCGGTGATACTGGGATCCACTGTGCTGTCCTTGGTTGCATCGGTCACTTGCCGCCGCTGCACATTCTTGCTTACCATCATTGGACGGGCAGTACTGGCTCCATCCGCTTTACTGGGCTCGGTTGCTAGTATTTGTAGCAGGATTACTGGTATTATTATCTTCCAGTTTCTCATTTTGTCTGTCTAGTATGTTATTGCACTAAATCGCCCTTTTTCTTGGCTCAGCCTTTTATGGCGGGGAGGGAGGAGGGGTAGTGGGAAAAAAAGAGAGAATGTGGGTTGGATACGTCAGTAACAATCACAATATTTCTCTTTTTCTTCGTTGGGGGATATAGTTTTGGTACCGTTGGACAATAGGTCGAGACAAATTCATAGTAAAACTAAAATCATGAGACCGAGATGATTGATGGATAGATGGAGTCTCTGAATACAATAGCAGAACTTCAAGAAAGCCGTATGTTGGTACTCTGATTCTTGAATACAATAGCAGAACTTCAAGAAAGCCGTATGTTGGTACTCTGATTCTTGTGCTCAAGATATCGATCAAACAAAGGGAGCTTGCTTGAGATTCACTGCGAGTTTTCACGGGGAGAGCACCTGTGGTCCAGATGATGATAGAAGAAAGGGACTCTTATCTTACTATTCTTCTCCTAATTAGCGGCCTAAGTGTGTAGCCGCAGAGAAAGAGAGAGTATTGGGTTTCAAAATCTGAGCAAGAGATTGATACCACTGCTTCAAGTTTAAAGGAAAAAGTGGATGTTATGTGACCGTCATAAAGGGAGAATGGATTCAGAATAAGAGTCCCAAGAGAAGCAACGAAAGACCGAAGAGGAACAGAAAAGCTTACGGAGTGATATATGAGATAGAGGGTTGAACCGTTGAAGGCACCGCGCTGAAAGGTGTGCACCAAGTGGCGTGTTATTATTGCAATTGCAATGGCACTGAAAGGGGTGATGGGGATGCAATGCCGTCGGCACCTTAGGCTTCACACACGACACTGTCCCTCCCTCTTCTGCGGATCAGTCTCTTAATATATTTCTGCAGCTAAAAAATTCATCTCGAGATCCGAGGAGATACCTTCTCTGACCAGTTTCTTTCGTGATTCTCTCAAAATTACTCGACGATTAGCGAATATCGCTTCTTTCTTCCCCAGCGTGATCATCTTCCTGTGATCACACACATACTTTCGACAAGTATAAGACTATAGCCCAACGAGTTTTCTCCTTCTTCCTCGTGATTGTAGCAAACAGAAAGGGAGGTACAATAAATTTATCAATGTGTGGATGGATTATTCGCAGAAATGAACGACGCACATGCTGAAATACAGTGCTGCAGAGAGCATTACAAACCACTTATCTCAAATCCATTAGGCCTTCTGGATCAAGGGCCGTCATCTTATTACCTTCTACTCACAATCACATTTCTAAACAACAGTGGCATCGGGTTTGACTATCCATAATACTGCAGGAGTGCATCATTCAATCGTGATCTATGGTGATTTGTCCATCTCGGATTGCAAGCATGCCTCGATTAATTTTATGAATAAGTGCAGAGAGCGGCATGAAGCTTTCACTCAGGAACTTCGCACATCGGTTGTGCTTATCAGCTTCTTCTTTTCATTTTGTTCTTGATTAGGGTAAATATCAACAGGCTGCGAAAAGAAAGTCAAAGGGACTTCTTGGTGAACCAGTTTCTGAAGGAATGTTGCAGAAAATATCTTATATGAATATTCCTTCTTCTATAAGAAACTTAAATACATATCGCGCTTCCAATCCTCGAGTAGGATTGTGAGCCCTACACAGGGCCAGCTAACACTGGCGGAGGAATGTGAAGAGGCCGGCTCTTGTCACTTCTGGAAGTTTTTATGTGCCGCGTAGGTACTGAGACCAAATGCAAGTTGAGGCTTTGGGGCTAGTAGAAATAGCCGATTACGTGGGCTCAAGTCATCATACACGTTCATGTCCCCCAAGCTTGAAAACTAATGCAGAACAAAATGGATGGCCGCCCGCTTCCCATTGGTAAGGAGGTCCATCCATTCAACAGATGCAGAAAATTAAGATTTGACACGCAAAATTAGCAGGACCAGACTAACTTAATCAAGTCCCTCCAACTCCAAAGGTGTGACTCCACTAAGTTAGAGGACCAGAGGGCCCACTGTTGAACGGGTTCCTCTCTACTTGTCTGGAAGACTAACTTCAAATAAATAAGATGACAAAATCATGAAGGTGTGCCGGGTGGCTCATGATAATCTAGGATTGCTAAATGTAATGGCAGATATGATTTCTCTAAATGCAATACTATGTAAGATATGTTAGTCAGAATTGACAGAAAGAGGAGACAAGCTTGACTAGGAACTTCTACTAAATAAATTATGGTTCTGATTTAATCTGCTGATAGGAGTGATTATATGTTTGTAAGGGGAAAACACCAAGGGAAAAAGGTGAACTTTTTATCTAGCTTGAAGGTCAGCAGGGGCACATATTCTCAGAGGGAAAATAAGATGTTGTGGTAAAAAAAGCATGAAACAACATAGCCTGGGTTTGTTTGAATTTTCAGTGAGGCTGAGACAATGTATGCAAAATGGGTGAGAAAGCTTGAGTGATGTAGTATCCTATTAACAATTAAGGAGCAAAAGTGGAAAAGTCTTCATGCTGAGATAGGCTCTAGATTACATGAAGCAACGCCTTAACAAACCATCAAGCCTAACATGTCTAAATAGTACTTCCAGACAGCCTCTCAAAGGGTGATCCTCAAACTGCCCTCTCTGTGGAGGGAAAAACAGCGCATCTTCACAAGCTATAATTGCTGCTACAATAGCTGGATCTTCTGTGGAGCAGTAAGGACATTTAGCATGTCCTTGAGTCCATGGCTCTAAGCAAACTCTGTGAAAATTGTGCTTGCATAGTAAAAATGGTTTTATATATTCATTTTCTTCCATATGATTCCAACAAAATAATCATATTTCCTTCTGTTGCTACATATATAGTATAGTCATTTATTTTTTGAAAAATAGATTAGTCTTGAATAATTGAACACCTCCTGGTATACAATAAAGTTGAATGTTTTCCTTCAGCTACACTATCTCCCATGTCTGGATTATTGATTTTTATTCCAGGGGTGTGGAAATGACTGTCACCACAGGTATTGCATTTGTGTGTTGTTTCCAAAGGCTAATTTACACATGTGAATACAGGATGGAACAAATGTCACTTCTCTTTGGTTTCAAGCTTTATTAATCAAAAAAATGACTCACAGAGCTTGATGAGCCCAAAGAGCTGAGTTTTTCCACAGAGTTAAGTGGTCCCATAGAGCTTTCTGCCTGATTAACTTCAGCTTCACTATCTTTTGTGTTTTGATTAGTGTCACCTTGCCCAAAGACACGACACTGAGTACTGTCACCACAGATGGTACAGGTGTGTGATGTTTCTCAAGGCTGATGTAAACAGTCACAGGATGTCACAAATCTGACTTCTTTTTCCTTTCAAGATTTCTTAACCAAGGAAATGACTCACAGAGCTCAAATCTCCCCCCGAGGCATCTGCCTGATTGTTTGGCGGAGCTGATTGAAAGAAATCCATCTTATTTGTCATTGGGTCGATTTTATTCCCCCATTTTTCTGATAGTGATTGGGATGGTTGGACAATTTCACCCTCATGTTCAACTGGAATTGATGCTACTAATGTTGCCACTTGCAGAAGCTTTCAAGGAACGCAGCGGATAGCCAAAATTAGCCTGCTGGGACACTGAGCTCAAGGAGAAAGCCTTACCAGAAATAGTCTCCAAACCACAGTCATCATAGAATCCGCTGGAGAAATAAAGTGCAACCAATGGCAAGTGCGAGATAAATGGAAAGTGCGAGATGGGGGTAGTGCGAGATGGGGTAGGGGAAGTGCAGATTTGAAGCAAATGGATGCCAATGTATGAGCTATTTTTTGCCGAGTGGGATCGAGACAACATTACGTTTTTATACTGCTTTGGTTACTAATCCCAAAATTCGCGAAACTTGTCGGCCCCGGAGACTCGAGAGCGTTGCAAGCTCCAACTACCAACTATATATGTACGCAACTCCACGACTGACGGGGTGTTTATGCACATCCGGTGCCTGAAAAACGAGCTGATCAGAAGACAGTTCAAGAAGAATATATACTCGAGCCGCCGATAACTTGGTCTCCAAAAGCCCTTATTCTGCTTCGCGGATTTCTCCTGACGTTGGACTTGAAGTTAAGCGTAGTTCAATTTACGCGGAGGTTTCCTACTGCCAACTGTTTCCGAAGAAGTGTTTTTGTTGAGGAGGATTCCGTGAGGTATCTATTGGAGGATGCATCAGTAAAGGTATGTATTGCTGTTCACTTCGCTTGACACTCGAACAAAATGGGTCGCTGCTAGGTTTCCATCATGGGTAAGGGTGAACCCATAGATGCATCAAAGATTTACGGCCAAAATGCCAAGGTCGACCTCCAGCAGCATGTCTACATGTGAATCAAAAAAACTTGGGTCGCCTTAATTCCATTGTTGTACTCGGGTCGGGGGGCACAAAGGATTTTTATACGGAAACCTTTACCTCCTGAGTCCTCCCCTAGGATGAACACGACTTGCCTTGTGTAAGATCTCTATGCACACAGATGCAGTTGTTCATGCTTCAATCTCTTGATAAATCGGACCTTAATTAACTCACGTTCATGAATGGCGGCTATCAAGCATTGAGAATGTGCCTTTGGTCCAGTCGCTTAAGGATAAAAACATGTTGGCTCAGTGCAAAACTACTTATAAGCATCTGGATCAAAAGATGAAGATCAAACTTGAC